>JAHWLE010000736.1:0-17926 GCA_024679135.1 Phytophthora foliorum
GTACATATTTTACTACCCGCCGAGGTTTCACCGTGGCAAACCCGTACGAGCCTTGACAGCCGGTACCTTTCCTTCTGAGGGACTGCGGGGGATCGCGCGAAAGCGCAATATTGCGTCCTAAACCGAGAGTTCGTTGAGGCTAATCCAAGAAGTTGGAGTGGCCGAGAGAGTGTGAGCGACCGAGGAGTGTCGTTCTATATATATACTAGGGACCCGAGCGTCCCCGTACATATTTTACTACCCGCCGAGGTTTCACCGTGGCAAACCCGTACGAGCCTTGACAGCCGGTACCTTTCCTTCTGAGGGACTGCGGGGGATCGCGCGAAAGCGCAATATTGCGTCCTAGCCTTGCTCGTGGCTAGTGACGCAGGTATTCGGGTTGACCGAAAACAACTTGGGTATACAGAGGCGCTTACAACCGACCCGGTGCAAGGGATCGTTCCTGGTCTTCAGGTATTGATCCAACATTCGCTGACCTTTGCGGGAAAGCGTGTGTTGTTGGTGGGAGTCATACCGTTTGGTAGCGAAATTTCTGCGTGTTCCTACGCGACAGTCTGTTCATTAACATTCGCAGTGTCGCATTCGCAGCGCAGCTAGTGTAATATTACTTAGAATTATCAGCCTTGCCTCTTCATCTCGTGCGTCTTGAGGTGGGTGAGCCCACTCAATAATATCTGGTGTTATGGGGCTCAACGTCAAAAAAGTCCATCTGGAAGTAACACGGGATACCAACAGGTGCGGTTGCTCAAGTTTGTTGGCTTGGGGTGTTTTCGACCGCCACTCTGTGATCACCATCGAGTCTAAGGTATCACCCTGTACTTTGTATACAGTGGATGAAACCGCACACACGAGAGAAAGTTGTTGGATTTTCACTTTAAGGGCACGCGGCATCCCATGAAAAATCCCGATCACAGGAACATCACATGGACTGTAAGCCTGGGACTCGAATAACAATGGAAACAAGGCTGTGTCGGTACATCCGGCCATCGGAATTGCTGTATCACCTCGAGGAATTCGCACGATAACAGCTAGGGGTGGTAAACTAAGAATCCTAACAATTGTGTCCGCGTTAGTATCACGCACAAATCGGAATGAAGTTCCTGGTTGATAGATCATCTTTTCAAGGATGCCAAGAGTACCATTTGCAACTGACTTTGCAGGCCTGATGTTCTGAGTTACCTGTAGGCATCCCGATAATCAAATCAAGATAAGGCGCCAGGCGCCAGGCGCCCAAACTTCGAGTCAGGACACGCAAGAACCATTTGTCTTTCCGAACGAGTTAATCCCTTCAACTTACCCTTGAAATTAGCTACCTCACGCACAGGATACTCACCAGGAGGTAGTGAGTTTGCCGCTGCCGCAATAAACAGGTTGTTAATTGCGAGCCTTGTAGAATTATCAGGGGTAACGAAGGTTGGTGGTAGCTCCTCCCTTGTTATTGGATCCCTTAATTTGGTGGACCCATTGACCACACGAGAATTAATAATTTGAACAAAAGACGGCGTCCAATTGCCCAACCGGGCCTCACGACAACCTTCTCCCCCTTTCAAATCTGACCGAATCTTCGAGAATGACAACAGTTTGAAACAATCGCCATAATTGATAACCGGCAAGCTCGTTGACTCGTAATTTAGATTTTGAAAACGGATCGCGATACAAGGGGTCTGCGCCGACCGGAGGGAGCTGTAAGAAATCGCCAACAAGTACTATGTGAATTCCACCAAAACGAACACCGGGAACAAGTTTGGCAATTCGCAGTAGTTTGTCCAACTCTACTAGCTGAGTCTTTTTCATCATGGAATCTTCGTCAATCTCTAATATGCTCAAGCTTGATGCCATCTCAATAAAAGCTCGCTGTTGTAGTTGCTTCAAGAATCTTGCGAGCGTTCTACCACTGATTACGGTAGCTGCCTTCTCAGTCATCGCGGTTTTCATCAGACATTCGGAACGCCCCCAACTATTGCAGAATGACTGGATGGCGGCAATGACGCGACTTTTACCAGTACCCCCCTGACCACCAAGAAAGAACAGCAACTGATCTTTTTCTAAGGTCTCATTGACATTCTCATTAAGGTACACCGATATTTCAGTATTCTTCCATCGGATTAGCAAGGCTGCTCCAATTGCTTTGGCAGCATAATGCTGTCGTTCATTTAGTGTGAATGCCCGTGAAATGTCAGCAATTATGGCGAGCTCTCGCACACTGCTAGGAGTCCCAACCCTATCTGCGTTGGTCGGATTCCAGGTCGTATTTGATTGACCAAGCGCATCATTAAGCATCTCAATCACCGCAGTATTCCGATTGCAATTGTCTGTGCTCGTAGGGTTTGATATAGTATTGTCGGTACTCAAATCCAAAATCCATTTTCGGATGGCCGGCACCGACGGAAAACTTGCCGAACAATGGTCACCGCTTGAGGAGATTCGAGCAACTACAGAATGTAACAGGTTCAGTTCATCGAACGTCCGCATGATTTTACCGATTCGTGCTTGTGGCACCGCCGATGCTAGACAAATTGTTGATTTTAGCAGATGGCTCTCTGAAGTCCTCCCGTCATCATCACCGTCAGTTCCGGAGTTATCGGTTAGATTTTCAAAATCGCCGATGTAATTCTCATCACTCGGACCGTCGCATCTCCAAACAGCTCGTCATTTCCATCGCTATCATCATTAGTTTCTGATTCACTAGCACCAGTATGATCTCTAGTTGGTTGCAACGTTTCACTTTGTAGCTTTGCATGACTAGCGCCACTATAATAGTCATCCATGTTCTCCATGATTGTTCTGACGAAATGACTGCGTGTGCCTTCCCACGCATTAAATGCATTCAGCCAAGCGTCGTCGCTGGAGGGGTGATCCCCAATCAAGTCAATGCGTTTTCTGAATGATTTAGATAGCACAAGAGACAACAGAGCACGTTTGCATTTAAGCTCAAGCGGCGATCCATCTTCAATATAGGGCAGGCGGTAGCCATATATTACGGGGACAACATATGTCTTTCGTTGGCACAGCCGGTGGATTTGATGAAGAGGGTGGCCTTGTAAGAATCGCAAACCTGAATGGACATTGTTTCGATCTCGATTACGATAGAACTGCATGCTGAACTCGTACAAGTAAACCTCCTTCAATTCGTCTGGACGATAGATATAGTCATCCAAGAACGAAACAGCGCGAAACTTCGATCCACAACCGGATTCACTATCATTTACAAGATAACATGAATATTTATCACTCATGCACAGTTGTCGAACGGCACCTCCTAAAGGCAGCGATGCGCAACATGCGCTGGCATAACAGCACGAGCCACGGTAAATGTAAAGAGCTGCCAAAGATCCTGCGACTTCTTGTCGATTTGTTAATGCGAAATCCATAGAAGATACAGATTATCGAGTAGAAGCGATACGACTCTGGGGTTTGAGGGAACTGCGTGACTCTCTTGCTTTTCCTTCTCTTGCCGTCGCTTAAATGCCGCTAAAGCCATGGCAACAGACGAACCCAGTCGTTTCTGCTGTTTTGTAACATATTTGCAGCAGTAGTAAATACGGTCCGTGGCATCATTGCCTCCAAGAAGGAACTGTTTGTCATGATTGCACTTGAACGTAACCATCAAGACGTAATTAAATCCATTAATGAATTCGTGCGTTTTTGCCGCGCCAATTCTATTCCAGAGGAGGTGAACAGAGTGGTTGCTACTCGTTCACGTGGAAACATATAACGGCAAAATCCTGTATTCGTCGAATTCCGAGACTGTTTATTTGTGTGAGCCTATAAGTGCTAATTATGCAATAGAACCAGCGCAGAAACCATATAATCCAACGCGTTTAGAGGCATGCGATTATCTGCTTTTGACGGTGGCAGCAGCTCAATCAATCGAGTCAAATAATCATTCTGAAACGGGTCGTTGTCACTCTTACAAATTTCCATTTGAGGTCGATTTGCGAGATCCAGCCACTCCTTAGTCTCAATAGCTGATAGGCCATCTTCGTTTTCGTGCTGCAATTGGTATTGGTAACTCGCTGATCTTTGAAAAGGGGGTTCCACATTTGAGACACCTGAACCCATCAAGTCCAATTGGAAGCGTAGTGCTCACTATACTGTTCACATAGGACACAACTGCTTTCTGACATAAGTCTGCCTGCGAATTCTTTAGAATTGCCCCGACTGCAGATGAGTTTGTTGGACAATTTTTCAGCCAAACCAAAAAGTGAACGTGAAGCGTTCCACGCCCCTGAGTTTCCACCATGCCAAAATATGCCTCCACATCACCAAAGAGCCCACGGTGGGGTAACTGCCGCTTTGTAGCGGGATCGAGACCCAATGCACACTGTATAAAAGAGTCAACTTGACGCATGAATAAGCTCGCTGACGCACAATCGTTACCTAGACTAGCCTTGCGCATTTGGGATTGACTGGGCATTGTAGCATCTAACACGTCGAATAGTGACTCAACCGACGAAAGGCCAGTATACTGCGCCATTGCAAAGGAGTTGCCAGTGTTGGGGGTTAGCGTAATGAAGAGTGTTGGTTGACCAAAACGTAGTTGATATGCGAATGCTTTCTGGCGACATTGCGAACGCTCATTATTACTTCCCCATACAGCCCCAGACGTAAGCCTCACAGTTTTCAAAAACCTACCAGAGGCACTGTCTGTCTGGTTACCACGAGGTAATCATTCTTGGCGTCATCTTTCATTCTCCAGCAGTGTATTTCCAAGTTGTTCCATCACAATGCGTTCAAACCCGTCGGACGCACGAGGTAAACATGGCAGCGGATAGAATTCCGAATATACATATTCATCATCGAAATACGATCGAACGACACTAATGCAAATAATTCATCTTCAGCAAAGTGTCTTTCATTCAGCGTTAGACAGTACTTGACGCACTCCTTCTTAGAAACTGGTTCTCGACGACGTTCACCAGGGTGGCCACAATCAAATGGAAACAGGTGCGGAAAAATCCGCGCTAGTAAATCCCCATCGACGTCGTTTGAAAACTGGTTCGACTGACGAATCCTAAAATCTCGCTCCGACTGATCACGAGCATGAACTACCAAGGGGTGGTTACTCACTACAACTGGCGATGGATCCTCGATGAGACTAACATGGCGCTCCAAAATCATGCGTTCATCATCATGAGAAGTAACGTGCCACGCATCAGACCGACCTCAAATATTATCTTGCTCCCTTCTCATACCTTCTTCATAGTAACCACCACTATCTTCCACGTACTCAAAAAGTTCATTATCAATGATTTCATTGGGATAATCCGTGTTCAGTACATCATCGTTCGGAAAAATGCCCTCGTACAACACATTGTAGGCTTGGTAGAACCTGAACACGTCTCGAACGAGCTGGGCGCGAACTCGATGCATCTTTCTGGGCTTTAATAGTTGCCCTTCAGTGAAGTCACCGACCATCACGACACGATATGACGACACCCACCCCTCGGGCGATGGAACCAGAACCACGGTTCCACCTTTTTTTGAACCCGAACCAGGGGGGGGGGGGGGGGGCTGATTCGCTTAAATATTTTTCGAACCGAACCGGGGCCGGAATCTGGTTCTTTCGGCAAATTCTTGTTTTTGATTGGCTATCAAGATCTCATTTTATTGGTCAAAACTGATCTGTATGACAAGGATTTAGATCTGCCCACCTAGCATTTTGCAAGACCTCATACAACAACTTCCACATCAGAGCGACCGCAAAACCTATAGCAGCAAAGCTAGCACCAGTGAAGGCGTCTCTCCACCACGTCTGCAAGATGGACGATGAGGAAGCATGCGACGGTGACAAGCGGATCTCACCTGCCTTCCTGACGGAAGTGGCCAATCATTTGTAGGACCGCTGATCAAAGCTGCTACATGTCGCTGCAATTCGCCTCTAACCCCATGACATTGTGCGCCCCCAGCTCCAAGCACAAGGCCAGCGGTCGATCCTACGATCATGACCCCGAGAAGGGCTTCACCATGGACATGATGATGATGCTGGACGTGGAGAAAGTGCGTATTTGTATCTGCCAACGCTCCGTATTAGCAGCAACTAACTGCCCGTAGCAGGTGAGCACACTGCGCAACGAGTTTCTGCGGAAGGAGAATGGGTTATCCATCTCCGAGTTCATCTACGTCATGATACGCTTCGTGCAGAGCAGCGCCCACACAGACGAGAACTCGCGGCTCCACGACCTGTCCGAGTCGCAGCTCGTGGCTAACCTTTGAGAGCTTTTCGCACAGATCGATATCAACGGCGACGGGTCGAAGGAGTGGGAAGAGTTCACGTCTTTTTATCGTGGACACGGGACTCACAGTCAAGAGCCACCAACCGAACTCGATTCAGGAGTGCCATCATGTGCAGTGGGAAGACACTTCCAAGCACAGCACGTTCATTGATCGCATTTACTACTTCCCGTCGAGCGATCTTGTGGCGCTGGTAGAAAACTGTAGCCCGTACCTTAAGATCTACAACGTCAACTGCGAGCTCATTCGCACAATCAAGTCGCCTGAGGGATTCGTACAGTGCGCCGAGCATTTGCCGAAGGTGAGTGCCATGCTTTTCGTGAATTTATCTCTCCTACTAATGCAAAACTCGTTCTCTGCCCGGTTGGTTGTCTCTACACGTAGTACAACCAATATATCGTGGCGTCATCCGTTCTGCAGTTCCGCTTCTATGACGACACCACGTTGCGGCTAACTGAAAGTTGCCATACCCCAATCTCACAGAACTGCCTCAAGTGGTACCGGAGTCTTTGGCGCTCTTTTCGGCTGGAGTAAGTGGCATCGTGTACGCTTGGGACGCAGAATGCATGGGAGAGAAACATCATATGGGCGGCGAGGTGAACGGGCGAGTGATTACTCGATCTCACGATGATATTGTGCTTGATCTCCTCACGGTTTGTGTTTTATTATTTGATACATACGCGATGCATTTCCTTGAGAGCTTTATGCTAAACGTATTGGTGCTGCCCAGTTGCCCACGCTTGAGTCTTTAGCTTCCGCCAGCATCGGCCGCACTATCCGGCTGTGGGACGTACACACAGGCAAACACAAGCAGCAACTTAAAGGGCATGCACTAGCAGTCAAGAAGCGTTAATAAAAGGCAAAGGAACTCATTTCGCGCATATACATGGATATAGCTCCCTCCCGCTACAGCTATAGCCCATTTTCACTCCCACCCCGCTACAGTTAGCCATCACCGCCGTCTTCGTCGTCGGAGAGTCCCAACTCAATGCTTGTGTTTGAGAAGAAGTTCTCCAACGACCCGAATTCGTCGCCCAGCTCTCGCTCCATGCTCACCATGACGTTTGACGGTAATCTCTCCTTCGCTGTGCTCGAAGACAACTTCGGGCACTGAGTGATATCCACGTAGGTTTTGTTGCAGTTGAGAAACGTGGCCATGTCCACGTTGTAATGTGCTAGCGAGCTGCGCTGCGGGGTCACCATCCTGCCTGCCGTCCCGAAGTCGCGTTCAATTTGGGCCGATGACGAGGGCATCGAGAACAGCTCGCGCGCAACCATAGGAAGAAGCCGGTAGTTACCCAGCTCTTGCTGGCACTTCCAGAAGCTCAGAACTGACTCAAACTCGCCGGGTCGAATCGCTCGAAGCGAAGTAGGCGTTGTTAGCCAGCGGTCGAACTCGTCGTCGATGCGCTGCTCGTGCATCGAAGTCTGTGTCTCCATTAACGGCGGTGTCACCTCGTTCGCTGTCTCCGTGAAGAGCTCCACGAGACCCTCCGAGAACACAGCGGCTGGTGGTTGAGCAACGATGTCGGTCGACGTCGGCTGGGTGTCGACCGCTGTCGTGATGCTGCGGACGCCGTCAAGAATAATGCGTCAAACCTTCGTGTAGTGTCGGTCGGCTACCTGCTGGGAGGCACCCGCCTGTGAATTGGCCTTGATACCCACCTTCTTTAGCGCTCCATCTGGATTCTTGAAGTTGGGGTGAAGAAGTAGCTGCATTTCAAAGGCGAAGGAGCAAGCGTTCATGGCATTGCGATCGGTGTAGCGCCGAAAAAAAGACCCGATGAAAAGCTTTGTGTAGTAGTGAGCGGGTCGTCGTAGCGAGGTTGGACTGCTCATCCGGTCGGACGAACCGTTTCTCAGTCGTAGTTGAGCGATAGTCCTTCAAAGGCGTGCTGACGTCCAACAGGGAAATTCGGAGCTTGTAGAGTCCAAGCAGCACGTTGCATTGATTGCCCGACTCCGCCTGCCCAATCTGGTTGAGCATCGAGATCGGCTCCAGCAGCGAGAGCACCTGAATGAGTTCCATCTTCTCCCGAGCTAGCGGGAAGGACGCTGGTGGCATCACGTTCTCTCGTCGAGCTTTGATGGCCCGCTCCTCGTACCATTCCACCAGTGGATCCCAGAGTAGAAGAATGCGTCGGACGACGCGCGTTAGTCCCAGGAACCGGTGCGTGCGGAAGTTCAGGAGCTGGCGTGCATACACACCCTCTGGGTTCATAACGCTGCATAACTCGCTGAATAGAGTTCCCATTACTTCAACATGCTGCGTCTGGTACACGGTTTTGATGATGCATCGAAGCATGTCGGTCATAGCTGGGTTTTTGAAGGAGCTGTTGTCACCGACGATGCCGAATGCAGTCTTGGTCGCCGCGTGCGTGAAGTGTGGAACGCACCACTCCCAGTGCAACTTCAGACCGTTCCTCATCTTCCACTTGACATCACTGCCTCCGTCGCTTGTGGCTCCGAAAAGGTCATGGCTACTCAAGCCAAAGTCCCTCAAGACATCGCCAATCCACCGGTAAAACTGGCCGCGTATTCCGCCATCCCGCTCCTCATACTGAGGCGCGAAATGGCGAGTCCCCAGGGGCACCGACTTGAACTCGAACGACGAGTCCACTGGGTAGAGCCTTAGCCCCAGGAACTTCGTGTTCATCGGTGACACCGTCGAGAAGTCAGCGACGATGGAAAAGCACTTCGCCGAACCGATTGTGTTGTCGGTCAGCACTGACTGGATTTCGCGCTTTGTCGAGTCGTAGAGCTCCACAACGGCGTGCCGTATGACCTTGGCGTTTAAGGCCACACGGGCCTCGTCCTTGAGCATCAAGTCGCGGATGAGCAGCGTCTCCTCGTACTCCCCATGCGAATGGGGAGACTGTTGTTCACGATACGCATCGTTTCAATCAGGACGTACGCGCGGCCTGGGTCGTCGCGGTAGAGCGGGCTCCGCCTCAAGATGTCTAGCTCCTCGTCGCGTGTCCTCTTCTCGGCTACCTCACTGGCCGTTTTCTCCGAGCCAATATTGTGCGCTTTTCTGAGGTGCTGGGTGGCCTTTGATGTCTTGCCACCTGACATCAAGAACTTAGCACCCTGTGATCGGCGATTTTCACTCGCCATGCACATCCAAACGGCGGTGGCACTGGGGTCGGCCGTGTTGACTAAGCGTACGCCCCAGTCGTACACGAAAGACCTCTCGCTCGGCTTTGCGGGAACGACGCATTTTCCAGCTTCGGGAACAAAGGCCTGGATGGCCTCCCGGACGGCGATCAGTACGTCGGTCATCCTGGTGTCGCTCGGTCGCTGCTGGTGCTGATGGGACGTGCGCCGACCGCGGAGGTGACTTCCAGGTGGTTGTGGCGGTCTTCTCTCGGCTCAGCGAAGCGGCTGCAGAAGATTGCGATAGTGGGAAGCCAATCATGCTTTTAGCACAGCCGAATTTAAGAAAAATAGCTAAAACGTAGCTCAAATCAGCCAATGAAATTCTCCATGTGTGAGAACCTTCGCCTTCTCCCAAATCGCTGGGTTGAAGTTCCCTTTTTATTTTCGGAGGAACTTGGTAACCGGCTCAATACCGACGCTAAATTCGAGCAAGAATGGTAAAACTGTGCATTGCTGGTTCCGAACCGAGGCCCCGACGGTAGCCGCCTGATTTTGGGTTCGCACGCGTAAGGTTCGTCCCAGGGGTGCGACACCTCTTGAATCGATCGAGGCAACAGCGTCATCGGTGGTCCAGGTATACAGTCAAATGCAACACGATGGGAACGAATACACCGGTGGTGTCCACCTAGCATCACACGTATCGTTGTCCCAATGCTTGATAGTTGCGTCATGAACCGTTCGGAATACTAAGGAAGCCGAGATATGCTGGTAATCGCCCCACAAAAAATCCGTTCACAATGGCGAACTTCGGCAGCTTTTGCTCTTGAACAGCAGCGGCGCACATCTTACAGATTGACATCCAAGCGTTCGGGTAACCATCGCCGTCCATGTAGCAGTGCACGCCTCAGGGTAAAACCATAGCATTCTCCAAACCTTGGACATGAGGCGGTGATCGATACTGCTCTCGGAGTTCGGTAGGTAGATAGATCATCATCAACCTCACCCAAGCAATCGCGCAGTCTATCCACAAATTTCCAATCCGAGCTCTCCTTTCGTATTGTATCTCGGCGAGCAACCAACCGATCACATATCAAACAGACGCATTCGTTCAATCCTTCTGGTCCCAGCGAATTTAGTAGAAGCTTCATACATCGAATACATTCGTCATTGCTCAAGGGAGCTATAAAACAACCCGGCTGCTCTCCATCATTCTCTTCGGAATTTGCCAATTTATTCCGTAACCTTGCTTGCTGCTTCTTTGCCCTCCATTGCTCCCGTCGATACGCCACATCAAGATGCTTGAGCAAGCCATCCTCATCATCCTCAAAATCAGTCGATCTGCGTGTACTTTTTTTACAAATATAATTTGCCATCTTGCAGATATTTTAGAGTGCTGAGTTCGTCGGCAATAGCTTGAACACGCTGGAGCGTCGGTGGAGCTCCGAACAGGGCACGCTGGCGTTGACTAGCGTTTACAGTATACCAGTATATCAGCATATCAGCATATTTGGTTTGTACTGGTAGGCACTATCGTTCGATAGCTAGGTGCGGAAGACTGACCTGTTCTCGGTGCCAGTGAAATTGGGAAATGAGCAGATGCCAGAGACGTCGCTGGCGTCGACCTTCGTGGGAGTCGTCCCTTTGATAAAACGACGGTACATGCTGCAGCCGTGATCCATGCGCTCATTCGTGGAGCGGCGTTCCTGGTGTACCCTGATAAAAAATACCCACCATAGCGAATCCAAACCTCAAAAGTCTTCGCACGCTGGTGAGAACGTGTTGGGAAACTCTATAGAGGATGATGGTACGCCACTACAACACTCTGATCGATACCGATCGAGGAACCGACTGAGGCCAGCGGGGGACACTTCTCTCTCCAACCCCAACCAATACCGGTACACGATCAATATAACCGGGTTTTGGGCATCGTTCCCCCCTCTGTTCTATACCGAGAGATACCGGTAGAAAAACCGACGAGGGACATCCAAACAGCTTACCCGAGCCGAGTCGTCCCGGGGAGAGGCGCAGTTTGTAGGAAATCATAGCCCCAGCTGACACAAAGACTTTGAACAGCTTCAATAACACGGTTTTTGCCAGTTCCACCCTCTCCTCCAAGAAACATTCGAAGTTGATCAGCTCTTAGAGCGTCTTCGATATTAGCAACATTATAAAATGAACTCTGTGTGTTTCTCCATCTAGTTAGTAAAGCCATTCCAATCTTTTTTAGAGCGCAATGCTGCTTTCTGTTTAGTGTGAACGCTCTAGACACGGTTGTAATGCTGGCAAATTGTTTCACGGTACTTGGTGTTGTAGAGTGCACCATCAAGTCTGGATGCCAAGCAGTGTTTTCGTCATTCAGTATATTCTCCAGCATCTCTACCACTTGAGTTGCTTGTACGTCAGGGCATCCGTGACTTGGCGATATCAGAACATTATCCGTACTAGCATCACCAACCCATTTTACCATACAACGAATAGATACTGATTCTGGGCTTATGCGCGCAACAGTTGCCTCTGTTGAAGTATGTTTTGCTACGCCTTCCAGCATGTTAAACGATTGAAATGCAGCTAAAATAGGCGCAACTCTACTTTCAGGTGATGCAGTAGACGGACACAAGGACGGATGTATACTGCTGCTCTCGATAATGTTGCTGTTATCTTCATTGAAGTCCCACGTACCAATAGCTTCATCGTACTCATCACAACTTACTACTGATGGATCATTGTCCAGGAAATCATTTGCATCGTATAAACCATCATCATCAGTCCAATCATTGACTTCGATACTTGCATTCTGGCCTCCGTTACTCTGTCTTATTGAAGTTTGAGCTTCTGCAAGTTGGTCTTTGGTATATCTGATACCACTATAATAATCACCCATATTGTTCATGATTGTTTTCGCGAACTCACTCCGAGGTGGTTCCCAATCGGTATACGCACACAGCCACGCTTCACCTGACAAATTAGTATCGCCAACGAGGTCTGTTACCGAACGGAACGGTCTAAATAGCACCAGTGATAATATAACGTGCTTGTATTGAAACTGCATCGGCGATTCTTTGTCGACGAAGGGCAAACGATAGCCCCGTATGACTGGAACTACCTCCTTAAATCTTCTCCCAAGACTGTGCGTTCGCCAAAGGGGGTACATGGTTAAGAACCCAAGCTTCGCTTCGCTTCGCTGGCACGGACATTCCTTTTTTTAAAGTAGTGCATTGAGAACTCGTAGAGATTTGAATCGTTCAACGCATGCGGGCGATAAAGATAATCATCCAAGTTTGACACAGGCTTAAATGTCGAAGCGCCTGACTTGTCGTGCGCTTTGACGGGGCTGCACGAGTACTGTTCGGAAGCGCACAACTGACGAATAATATCACCCAAAGGTAGCGTGGTGAATGCCACACTAGAATAGCAACAGAAACCTCGGTAGAGGCAAAGAGCTGCCAGCGGTCCAGCGACCTCCTGTCTGCTCGTCGCGCTATAAACGGCAGAAGCTACACGTTTCCGAGCAATTGTATTTTTTTAACCCCATACACGGGAGATGTGTTTTCCAATTGTTCACGCTTTTGCCGACGTTTAAAGGCCCCCAAAGCGATCGCAACCACCGAATCAAACCTTTTCTGTTGTTTAGTTACATACTTGCAACAATAGTGGATTCGGTGAGTTGTTTCTTGCCCTCCAATAAGCAATTGTATGTCGTTGTTACATTTAAAAGTGGCCATCATCACTTTGTTGAATCCATTAACAAATTCAAGCCCCAAAGGGCGACTTAATTCAACACCTGAAGCGGTAAATTTTGTCTCGCATACACGTCCTTTCGGAAACCCATATCTATAGAATGGCGCGTTCGGTGTTGCACGAGACTGCTTAAAGCATGTGGCAGTGTGGCACAACCAGTGTTGGTTCAGTGACAACACTAACGACGACACCATGTAATCCAGTGCATTTTGAGTCATTCGAGCATCACTCGTAGACGGCGGTAGTATCTCCATTAGGCGGTCTGTGGGTCGTTGTGAAAAGGATCGTCATCACTCCTACAAAGTTTCATTTGAGGACAATTTAAGTGCTCTAGCCAACTGACACTTCCAACTTCACTTGTTTCGTGTTCAGATTTCAATTTCTCCTCACCGCGTAGACTGCCTTCCATGGTCTCACTTTCTGCTACCGTACGAATTGCATCCTGCAGTGTATCTCGCCGACCTTTTAATTCGCGACTAGCTTGCTCCGAAATATCACTACTAGACAATGCATCTCTCCAAATAGGCCAGTGCGGGGGACGGTTTTGAAAGAGCACACTGCGCAATCAAGTGCTGTGAACTACATTTCATTTTGCAAATTGTGCACTCGAAGAGTGAGGGTTCGGATATTCGCAACTTCGCCCGAGCGCTGAAAAGTCCCGCCTGGGGGCCTTTTCTGGCACATTCAGGAGCCGGTAACGACGCAAGGTGGGGAAAATGGGCGCCACATCGACAACACTGATACTCACTCAAATTCAAAGGAATTTGGTTGCTCACTATTGAATTGGCATATTTTCCAACCGATTCACAAAATAACTGCGCGTCATTACTAGATAGCATTTCCTCCACTGCGACCGAACTAGAAGGACCAGCCTGCAACCAAATCAAAAAGTGAATATGAAGTGTTCCACATCCCTGTGACTCCACCATTCCAAAGTTGGCCTCTACTGCGCCAAATAGACCTCGGTGATGCAGTGATTCTTGGTTTTTGGGTCAATTCCTAGTACACATCGAATGAAGGCGTCAATTTGCCGCATGAGCAGGCGCGCTGAAGCCCAGTCATTACCTAGACTTGCTTCGCGCGATTCAACTTTACTAGGCATTCGGGCCTCCAATACGTCAAACAAGCTCTCAACCGAGCTAATGCCAGTATATTGCGCCATTGCAATCGAATTATCTGTGTTCGGAGTCAATGCCACGAACAGGGCTGGCTGCCCAAATCGTGTCTGGTATGCAAATGCCTTCTGGCGACATTGGGCGCGCTCTCGATTGCTCCCCCACACTGCACCATACGCTACCTGGACAGTCTTTAGAAAACGAGCAGCAGTGTTATCAACTTGCTCCGATCGGGGAAGACACCCCTGCCGTCTTTGCTCATCAGCAATTAGTGCATCCCCGAGCTGTTCCACTCCAATACTTTCGAATCCATCGAATAAATGAGGGAAATATTTACAACGCACTGAATTCTGAATGTAAATATTCTGTAATGCGAGTCGAACAAATACCACCAACGTGAACAATTCATCATCGGCAAACTGCCTACCACTCAGCGCTATATAATGCTTGATAGTCTCTTTCAAAGACACGGCGATTCTGCGCCTTTCTCCTGGGTGGCCACGCCCAAAAGGAAACAGGTGAGGAAAGAGGCGTGCAAACAAATCTCCATTCATATCTGAAGAAAATATATTTGACCGTCGAACCATGAAGGACCTCTCCGTGGTTGATTTGTCATCCATTTCGGCAATAAAGGGGTTCACGTGAGCAGGAACATGCGCTGTGTCGTCCATCAATCCTATTCGTCGCTCGAGAACAACGCGTTCATCTTCTTGAGCTACTTGCCATGAGTCAGATTGGCCACGGACAGATTCTAGTTCAGCCGATATACTTTCATCAAAGACTCTGGATCCATCGTGCACATGTTCAATAAAATGATTGTCAATCACTTCATCGGAATACTCCATATTCAGAACGTCTTCGCTCGGAACAACGCGCTCATACAAGTGGTTGCACATCTTGTAAAAGTTGAACTCATTTTTCACATTTTCATTCCGAACCCGATGCATCTTTTTCACTTTTTTAATCTGGTCTTCAGTGAAGTCTCCCACCATCACAACACGATACGGTGATACAGCATCGATGGACCGAGGCAACAATGCAATGGGAGACCCCGGTGTACAATTAAATGCAAGGCAATGCGATCGGATGCAACGGTGGCGCCCCCCGCGCATCACTCGCGTGATGGCTGCCACACTCGCGAGCTGCGTCATAAAGCGCTCAGGAATGGTAAGTCCTTTCAGACGCTTCGGCAATCGTCCGATGCAGAAACCATTGGCGATAGCAAATTTCGGGAGTTTTCGGGCACTAATGCTATCCATACACTCCGTGCAAACACTCATCCAAGCACTAGGAAATCCATCTTGATCGACATAGCAATGAACACCTCGTGGAGAGACCAGTACATCTTCCAACCCGTCAATGTGTGTCGGAGCGCGATATTGTTTTGCGAGTCGATGCGGGATTGTTTTGTCGAGAACACCTAAAACGCTCCGTAACATGACCATGAATCTCCAATCGCCCCCTCTTTCCGTACTATATCACGTGCAAGTAACAATCGATCACATTTGCTGCACGCGCTTTCATCTAGTCCCTCAGCACCCAGCTCATTTTGAAGATTGCGCATGCAAAAAGCTTGACCGTCACTGCTGACAGGTTCCAGAAAAAATCACGATCATGTTTCATCTTCTTATGGGCTCTGAAATGCTTCTTTTTTTTCGTTCGACTTCTCACGACGATAGGCAACATCAAGGTGGTGCAGTATGTCGCCATCATCATCGTCAGATGAAGCCCCTCGGTCAATTCGCTTCGTCGTAATTGTCATATCCTCCTCCTCCTCCACTTTCAGCCACCGCGAAGCGATTAGGCGCGCCTTGAAATTCTCCACAAACCAAGACGTAATATCCCAGGCAGTACACCGCGTCAGTATATATCTGCGTCGCGGTTCCAACCTCACGACAGCCACTAGCATGATTAAGATCTGTAGAAACACAGCCACAGTAACGACAAGTACTCCAGTCCGAATATCATTCAGAGGCAAATCAAGCGACAGCAGCCTCGTACATGCCAGATAGGTGTCCTGGTTCGACCCAAAATCACCGTACCCGTCCGTGGTGTCGCACGAGCCCTTGAAACAGCAACCAGCAAACGAACAATTAGTTCACCAGCACACAGAAGATTGCATCGTAGGAAGCTTATACGAAGCGTACAAACCGCGGTGGTGCTGGATGCTCAGCACAATCGCAAATGAGGCTGTTCAGGGCTGCCAAACAGTCCGTCGGAGCCACTCACTTTCCTCCAAAAGTGTCCTTGTTCAACCCATCGAGGTTGAAGCAGCAACCTCAAGACGCAACTGCTCGTAGAACACGTAGGGCGTGTAGAGCGAAGCAGTAGTCAGCTTTGCACCCGCGTACACCCATTGCACGAGGCACAGTGTGTCACATGAGGCCGTCCTCGGCGTGCGTCCATCCCCCAGCAGCGTACTGCCACTTACATTTTGTATGGAGCTTTTTCAGGAAAGTGTCCGAAGGGTCGACGAAAGATGTAGCGAAGTAGGAGCGCACAACGTAGAACTGGTAGGGTGTAGGAGTCTACACCCAGCGGAGATAGTGCGACGGAGCAGGCCATGTAGGGTGCGCAGGTTGGCTTGGTTTTTGTATTGAGGAAAACCGATTTGGTTTTTGTATTGGGATACCGTCAATACCGGAGAAAAACCGGGGGGGGGGGGCAAACCAGTTCTTCACTTGCTACGAACTACGAATACGAACTACGAATTCCCTGGTTCCACTATGGAATACAACATTAATATTGCCTGGCATCACTTTTCATGAAGCTATAGGCATCTCAATGTGGTCCGGAACTGTGCACAGATATAATCGTTTGTTCAGCAACTGCATTCGACATTGCCTGACATCATTATTCATGAAGTTATAGTCAAAGTGGTCCGGAACTGTGCACAGATATAATCGTTTGTTCAGCAACTGCATTCGACCGGGTTGCCATAAAGTGTAGCATCGCCCTGTTGTCCTCATACCAAAAACGCAGCAACAATTGTTTGCCTCTTTCATGGCGTTCTTTCATTGATTGCGTCCCTCACTCATCCAAAGCTACTCAGTCTCTCTACTTCTCTAGCAACACCAGCAATGCACAGCGACCACGCAGTTTCATCCGAGCGAAGACAGCACTCTGCAGCAGAGTGCTCCCGCCAACGTGTGCAAGACACTTAGTCCGACGAGTTCTTGGCGAACAGAGCACGCGACTGAGTCTTGCGCTTGGGGTCCGTCTCGCACGTGTTCTTGCGGTTCTTGCCGACCACAGCCTTCTTCTTCTCGGCACGCAGGGCCTCGGCGCGCAGCTCGGCGCGGCGGGCCACCAGCGTGTACGGGTTGAGCTTGACCATAGCGCCCAGGTTCTTGAGCGGGTTCTTCTTCTGGAAGCGGCGGTGCTTCTGGTACTTGCCAGCACGCACAACCGACTGGATCTCGTCGGAGTTGATCAGACGGCCCAGGTTGGCGTTGTTCATCTGGTGGCGCGGCAGCTGGTAGCCAGCCTTGGACGTCGACTTCTTCGAGTACGTGCCGTACAGGGAGTCGAGCTTCTGGAAGGCCGACTTGGTCCAGATGATGAAACGGCCGAGGTGGCCACCGGGGGCCAGCTGCAGCAGGTTCAGGCGCTCCACGTTGGCGAGCTCCACGCCCGGGATGTTGCGGAAGGCCTTCTCGGCGCCGTTGGCGTTGGCGAACACGATGAGCGGGCCACGACGCGTGGTGTAGCGACGGTTGCGCGACTTGCCACGGCCAGTG
>JAHWLE010000737.1:0-17923 GCA_024679135.1 Phytophthora foliorum
TCGCGCTCCCGTTCGCCGTCTCGCGGACGTCGCAGGGACCGCCGCAGCCGCAGCAGAAGCCGCCGCAGTCGACGTCGCTCTTACAGCCGCAGTCGGTCCAAGAGCAGGTCGCCTTTAGTGGCTCAACGTCGCTCTACGTCCCGTTCTACCTCGCGTAGAGCGCATGAAACCGACAGGTAGAACAACATTTGGGGAGAGTGGTAGAACGAAAAAATGGTAGAATGCCTAACAGGTTCTACCTTGAGATGTAGGGTGAAGGCGGAGCAGCCCAAGCAAGAGGTGAACACCTTGTCGCACTTAAGTGAAGAGGAGCAGATGAAGCTCTTGCTGGGCTTCGGGGGCTTTGAGACCACCAAGGGGAAGGAGGTGGAGGAGAATCACAAGACGGCGGCCGTGGGCACTGCGCGCCGTGAGACCAAGAGAGACTACCGCCAGTACATGAACCGCCGAGGAGGCTTCAACCGCCCGCTGGACAAGGCATAGAGGTGGGTGCGTCTCTGAGGCCTGCCACAAACTAAACTGTTGGGTGCTTGTCAATACAGTAGGCTCCAGGACAGGTTCGTCTTTGTTTCTAACCTCCGCTCTCGCGTTAGTGGTGTTTTTTCTTTGATGGATTCCTCTCAGCTGCGCCTCGCGTTGCCTTTTCCGCGCTGGCCCGCCGCTGCTTGCCGCTTGCCGCCGCGTTTTGTGAGTCTAGCAGCGTATGCGACTTTAGCGTCGGCACGCTTCTGGGCCTCGTCCGCGCGCCGCTGGCGCTCGTTTTCAAGCCGCAGTTCCTCCCCCACGAACCAGTGCATCCACTCGTCTTCGTACTTCATGATCATCCGCTCGTCGACTTCGCGCTGCTGCTCGAGGCGCCTTCTCTCGTTTTCGCGAGCGATTTCTCGCTCCACGTGGCGTTGCCGAGTCTCTTCCATCTCCATTTGCAAATTGGCGCGAATTTCGCGCTTGAAGTCGCGTGCTCGAGCCAGGAAAGCGCGACTGCGAGCGCTGATCTCTTCGAACGGGGCTCGAGCTTGTTTTCGTTTAGCTGCAAGTGCCTCGCTGTGTGCTTCACAGTCAAGCCGGAACCGTTCGGCTGGTGGGAGACGCTTGGTGACGACGGAGCTCTTCTGACTGCCTGCTTTCTTTTTGGTAGTTGCTGTGGCGAGGGCTTCAGCGTGAATATCAATTACTTCAGGTCGCCGAGCAAGCCCCGAACTAGCTTCGATGTTAAAGGCACGGAGTAGTGCAGCGTCGTCCACTGAGTAGCCAGCTTGCTCAGCTTCCCAAGCCCGTAAGTATTCACTCTCCAGTATCGCAACAGCCTTGTTGTCTTGCTGAATCGGATACCGGGATATGACGTGCCGCAAGTCGGCAATGGCTGCTGGTAGCTGCCCAAGTCTACGGTACGCTTCTGCTCGACACAAGAAAAGCTGGATACTAGACTCAGGAATGGCTCGTGGATTCTCTTCAGCGATGGCATCTTGCTGGTTGCCCGTGTTATCAGGATCTGGGAGTGGGGAATGGACAGCTTTTAGCGCCTTGGTCAAGTTCTCGGCGGCATCGGGGTATTGGTGCAGCGCCATATGTACAAGCCCCTTGAGGTGGAATGCTGTTGTGAGCTCTACGCACTCGAACTCAGTCGCCACTTGCAGGTCTTTGAGCGCCCCATTGGCAAAGGTCTGGTGGGTTTGCCTAGCTAGCGAGCGTCGATTTACCGCCTGTGTGTACGATTCCTTTGTCGAGTCTTGAGGCTGGCCATTATTGCTCTCCGACTCGTGTGTTGGTGATTCCGGCCGTTCCTCGTGGACTTTTTTCTGCTTTTCCTTAAGTCGAAGTTGGCGAGCGTGGATCAGTTCCGTTCCATGCATGTCCTGCTCGCACGTGCTGATCACAGCCGAAGCTTCATCGATTACCTGTTTTGCTCTCTTCAGCTGTGGATCAAGACAATTCAAGGCCGTTGGAAGGCTGTCCGGCATGCAGTGCTCCTAAATACAATTTTCGAGTGCGTACCAGCATGAAGCGACACAGCCCACGCTTGTAATGCAGGTGCGGGCTCTCAAGATCTTGCTCGACGTAAGGAAGCGTCTTGACTTCGTCTATCAACCTCGACAAAAGTTCTTCTGCTTTCCCGAAATCTCCAGCGTCAACAAGTTTTGACGCATGACCAAGGCGTTCTCGTCGGTCCTGGCGTTGATGGAGTTGCTGAGCAGTAAACGGGTTATTGGAGAACTCACAAAAACAGTTGATGCGGGATATCACTGGAGGTGGAGCGAACAGCAGGTTGTCACTAGCATACAACGATCGGAGTTTTGTTAGTTCCATCACAGACGTTGGGAGCGATTCGAGTCGGTTGAACGACACGCTCAGGATGGTCAATTCGGTCAGGTTCCCGATGCGTAGTGGTAAACATGTCAGCTTGTTGCGATCGCACTTCAGCTCTCGCAGGCGCGGCAGCTGTGTCAGTTCATCAGGAAGTCCCGGGAGCACATTCGTGCCAAGATACAAAACTTCGAGTCTGCGGAGGTGGGCGATTTCAGTGGGGAGAACGCGTAACGAGTTGTTCGAGAGATCCAAATGCTGCAGGTGGCTGCAGTAGAGCAACACCGCTAAAGGTACTTGAGTGAGGTAGTTACCAGCTAACACAAGTTCTTGAAGCGTGTCTTGCATTGCAGCATGGCCAATAACCAATGGAAACTCTAGAAGCGCATTCTGTCGCAGACGCATTGTTTGGACTGGTGAATCTTTGAGGAAGTCCAGGGACTCAAAGGCGACAATCCCACAGGACGATGCAGAAAAGAAGGAGATACTGGAGAGATGGCGAAAGAAGCCTTCGAGATTGATGAGTTTGGGGTTCTGATCGAGATCGAGATGACGCAATTGACTCAGCGCTCCGAACTCTGTGGGGAGCTGCCTCAGATGGTTGGAGAAGAGTAGAAGCTTCTGTAGATTGGGCAAGGCTCCGATGCTTTCCGGGAGTGTTATCAAGCGATTATACGATGCATCCAGCTCCTCTAAGCTGGATAGACTGCCAATAGATTCTGGTAGCGCCTGCAGAGCGTTATGGTGTAGCACCATTTTCTGCAGCGAGATCAGTGCTGGAATTTCGTCGCCAAGCGAAGCGAGCTGATTGTTGGACAAGTCCAGCAGCGTGAGATCGCCACACTTTTCAATCGACTTCGGGACTTCGACGAGCCGATTGTCATTCAAAAGAAGCACTTTGAGCCCAACCAGAAGTCCGACACCAACCTGCCATTCTCGCGTCTCCCGAAGTAGCTTCAGATCTCCTTCGACGTACGGCAGCTCCTTGAGTCGGTTATGTGAGAGGTCTAAATGGCGAATCTCTCGCAGCTTCCACAACTTCGGCGAGAATGTTTGGATAAGGTTATGTGACGCACGAATTGCAGCGAGTGTCGTCGTGGTTTGGAGGCAGGATGGGAGTCGAGTGAGTTGATTGTAACTCACATCGAGCTCCTCCAAGTGAATCAAGTCCTGGATCCCTGATGGAATTCGCGTTAAGCAGTTGTGCGAGAGCACGAGCTTTTTGAGGAACTGCACGTTCCAAATGCGAGACGACAGCTTCCACGCGTCAAGACCACTCATATCCAGTAGCTGAGCCTGTTCACCAGCATCCTCAGCTTCATCTACGATTTGTTGAGCTTTCGATCGGGGATACTTACGACGCAGCTTCCTCTTGGTTTCTCCATCCAATTCAACTTCTTCACCTTCATTCACAGCTTGCGCGGCCGCAATTTCTTCCTCTTCGGCATCTCGTGCAGCGTCCTGTTGGAACCCTTCGAAGTCATCATCATCATCGTCATCTTCATCCTCTTCCTCTTCACCACCACCATCATCAGAAATCCGAAGTGGGCCGAACAGTGCAGGTTTCGTCCAGGAGGATGTGTTCGTGCTCAGGTGTGTGTACAGTGTCTTCCCCGAGTCTGGGTCCGTGGTGCATTGGTACTGACCTTTCACAAGACGACGGGCTCGCTTACGGTCCTTAGCACCTCGGAACATGGACTGCAGGCGCACTACGGCGAAGGCCAGGTAGGTAAGGTCGACTTCATCTTCGGCTTGCTCGGGAAGTGTCCAAGAGGTCTCACCAGTATGGATATTGTAGTAATAAGTTGTCTGCGAGGCTTCATCAAAGCTCTGCTGCCAAGCACTTTCCGTGGTAGAGGATCCAACTTCTGCCGTGGCTTCACCTGGCAGTGTCCACGACGTATCTCCTGTGCTGGTTTTCACGAAAAGCATGGTGAGTTTCTGGTTCCACTCCTGCATTGGGATATGATCTTACGTACAGCCGATTGAAGTAGTAGGCGCGTCCTGAAGCCTCGTCGTACGCTTCTTCCCACACGGAGCTCATGGTTTAATGCTGCAACGTTTGAGAAATGGCAGATCATGTGCCTCTCCGGACTAGACGCCAAGTCCCCATTTGCGCTAATTGCAGAGCGGTCAGTGCGTCCCATGACATACGAGATTTCATTTGGTCAAGCCATGTTTGAGGTGAACTCGAAGGCACGGCAGCTCATCTAGCCTCTACTTGACCCGTTACGCCTTGATGCTCCATGGGCAGAGTCTTGATACTGTAACATGGGGCAAGGACCCCAGTATTTTTGCAGAAAAGTAGCCTCGCTCAGTCGATTTGTGGCTTTGGTGGCTTGGAGATGCCCGGTGGAGTCGACCCCTCTTCCTGGTGCAGTTGCGAAAGTCTCATCTGCCCGCTGAAAGCTTTTTGCGTGTTCAATGTGGGTGATTGGGTGCACGTGCACGTGGTCAATGAGCAATGAGTTGAGGTTGTCCGATCCACCGAGAAGCTCTGCTGCTTGTTCGTCCACGCTACGTTTACGTTCCAAACGTATCGCTGCAAACTTCAAGATCCCGGAAGCTGTGCCTGTTCGTTCCACCAACCCAAAATCCTCTGCGATGGTGTTCTTTCCTCTCCACCACTTTTACCCACGGCAACGAATACTTGTGAACGAATACTGGAGCGATGGGGTTTCGAGTCGGACCATAAACATAATGACCATGCTGGTCTTTTCCATCTTGGAATTCGAATTCAAAGCCCACGCTCTACTGTATATATCCTGTACCTGGTATAATAATGAAGCCGCCCGCATTGAGCTCTTCCTCTGGATCCCAAGAGAGTTAGTGCTTTGGATGGTGATTACCCGTGGATTATCCTGGAAGTTCAAGAGCAGCTACATCCTGCGACACCAAAGAGTTTAGCAGGATTGGGAAGCCATTGGTGGCCACTGCAAGAGAGCACAAACGCTTTCGACTTGTAGGAACGCGCAAGACGATGAAGTTCACGCTTCCCCAAAACGCGTTTCCTGATGTGGAGCTATCCCAACAACAACAAGACGCGCTGGTTGAGGAAGCAGACACCGTTGTGAAGGAGATTGTTGCCGCCAATGACGCATTTCTCGCTGATGGAGCTACGTTTCGAGACTCGCAGTGGAGCCACATCCGCGCAAAGGATGGATTGCACGTGTTTCGCCAGCGCCAACGGTGCAGTGGAAGCTCCAAGACGAAATCGGATTCTTGGTCAAGTATCGGGTCATCCTCATCCGGAGAGAGGGGACCGACTACCAACAGGGAGACGTCACTGTCTTCATCGTCCGCTTTTGGTGAGAACACCGTCATGGAAAGGATGAAGCCGCCGGGTGTCGCTTTCATGGCGTTGCACGGCATCGTGGACGGTAGTTTGGACGACTGTATGTTCGGATGTTTTGCATCCACCGACGAGGCGTGGAAGTTGCGGAGTTCGCATATCAATGACCGACTCGATGACGCTCGCATCCTAGCGACCATCCGAGGACCAACTCAACGAGACCCATTTCGGTTTCTTGGCATCAAGTGGTTTGCGAAGGAGCATCCAGTGGTGCTTTCAACGATCGTGCAGCAGCGAGATTTTGTCATCATGGAGGCCTCGGGGCTCACGCTTGATTCAAAGGGCCAACGCGTCGGGTACTTCTTGATGCACTCGGTGACGTTGCGGGCCATTCCTGAGCTCACTGACATGGGCATTGTGCGCGGTAAAATGAGTTTCTGCTATATTTTTCGTCAGGGAGGGCCTGGCAGGATCCAGGTATACACTCTCGGCTTCTTTGACTCACGAGGTGATATGCCGGGCCGTGTATCGGTCGCCATCGCCGCAGAGGCTGCAATCTGCTGTGCGGGTGTCGTTGACTACGCGTACATCAAGAAACTCGCGTGGCTTATGAGGCACAAGGGCAATCGCTCCGGTCGGACGGAGACTGCGTCGAGTTGTTGTGAATCCTGCCACAAAAGCTTGGCCAAGTTTTCGCTGTCTTCGTCAGGGTCAGGTGGGGCCTGTCGAATCTGTCGTCGAGCTGTGTGCGGGAAATGCAGTGTGGTGAAGAAGATGACTGTGGACGTGTCGGACACCGGGTCCGTCCAGCAGTGCTCTTTTCGTTTCTGCCTGGTGTGCCTGTTTGAGGCTAAGAAGCAGTCTGTCTGGGACATGGCTCTCAGCAACCTCGACATGTCCTCGAACGGCCAGCCACCAGCAACACCTCAGTCTCTGTTTCCACCCATCCAGACGCCGTTAAATGGTCGAGGAGGGCGATCCTACTCAGAGTATCAACATACTGATACTCGTGCCTATGAACGAAGAGAAGGGGCCACCAACCTTAGCCGCAGCGGCCCAGTCCTAGCACCACGTGATACCAGAACGACACAGCTGCCGCCTTTTACCAACGCAAGGTTTCAAGCTTGGTCTCCACTACCCAGTGAAGCTACGCGAGAACCGAAGAGTTTGCGAGGTGTAAGATTTCGTACTGACAATTAACAAATTCGCTACTAGTCACTAGCACGCTTTCGCTGGTGAGCTATATAAAAATTAACAAACGAAGAAGTTGGCCAGCTATGGAATGTGGTGAAAACTGCTTCCGAACTCGAAGTGTACCTCAGCAGTGATGGTGCTGCGGCTCAGACTTCTCTTGCGTCGTCGTTGTCAAGATGCGAAGAGATACAGACTGTTCCTAGTGTTAAAGTAAACACTGTTAATAGTGCTGCAGTGCAGCAATGTTCAAGGGCGTGAGATGTGGATCCAGTTGGTGGATCCTAAGACCCGCGCTGAGTGCCGATTCGGTATGTCTTTCGGAAGATAGTAACATTAGGAGCCAACTTGATGCTGTGAAAAAAAAAAAAAAACTATGTGGACAGTCACTTGCTGCTTCCGACCTCGTCAAGGTCTTTGAGAACCGTGACGCACGGAGTCTCTGGTTCAAGAATCGGGGATTGGTTCGCGTGGTAAAGGTAAAGTTACTGGTAGTTCCGGAGCTGGAGAAGGTTCCTCAACCAGAAACAATTGGCCCAATCGTTCCAATTGTGTGGGATTCGACATGCCCTACGCTTAATTTCCACGACAACCCTCTTATTCTTGTTCCGGGTAGGTACACTTTTGCCAGCGGGCTTGGTGCTGAGGGTGAAGGTACGTTGTTATACCGATGTCCTGAGTTTATTGACGAGTGGATAGCTCTATACAACTCTGTTGTCACCTCACGCGCGGCGTTCACGTTTGCTTGCTCTCTGGAGAGACCTACAGGCTGGATCAGTTATCCGAAGATATTCTCATGATTTACTTCCGTCTGGAGAACGAGAAGCTGGCATACCGAATCCAAATCTCTCAATTGTCCTCCCTTCTCGGTACACCGAACGAGTTCATGACCGCAATTCTGGATGGCTATCTGCAGGATCAGGGCCAAAGTCACATCACGCAAGCGTGCGACCAAAACGATGGCTGCCACCGCTTTGTTTGCGTGTGCACGATCGTGTTAGTAACCCTCGGTAAAAGTTGACATCGCTACGCTCGAGTTCTCCCCGTGACGGACGAGGTTTGGTTCCAAAAAGTGATGGGATTCTGTCGACACCAACTGAAAGTCCGGTGAAGTTGTTCAAACTAACGTCCTGGACATTCTAGGACTACTATAAGATGACATTTCTTTCAGCCTGTCGAGGCGAAGTTCACCACAGCGAGCACGTCGGTGGCACAAAACAAACGGTGCCTTCAAACAATGAGTCTCGGAACTTAATCGGTGGTCTGAAATAATTGACTTTCGCTGAAGCCGTCGTCGCAGCTACTGGCAAAAAGAAGCAGGCAGCCAACACAGTACCAAACGGCGATATGCCGGGCGTGTATTGGTTGTCAGCTATCTATGTATATCGAGAAACACGCAGACGGAGACTGCGTCAAGTTGTGAATCCAGTTCTCGCTGTCTTCGCCGATGAGTGACCTTCTTTATTATTGATGCTTATGTGTGTTTTCCTATAGAAGCCTTTTGATAAAAGACGCGACTTGATGTCGTTCGTCTGTCGTGGTGGGGTTGTAGCTGGTTGGTCTTGTAGTGTGAAGTTGGTGAGGTATTCCTGCATCGGGTCTGTTGCTGATCTTGGCTGTTGAAGGTGTTTTATGTGTTTTCACCTGTATCCGAACTGCTTCCAGGTCGGCTTTTGCTTGAACTACGAAGAATCTCTGTAGCTCGTGGCCCAGTTCCTGGATTGGGCTATTATACATGTAGTGCTCGTCGTTGTGTCTGGATTAGGGTGTTCTGAGGCCCTGTCGCAATCTGCCGTCGAGCTATGTGTGGGAAATGTGAAGGAGATGGTCGGGAGGACATTTGACAAATGGACAATGGACCATTGTTATCACCACCTCCCCTGTTCTTGCTTTCCCGTACCTGCGTAAGTAATGTACACTGTACTCCGCCAGATCCCCGACGCCGTGCTTGCTCGTTCTTTTATCTCGGTGGAGTTTTACTGTCCACCTCAGCGTATTACCTGGCGGACTTCAATTAACATGGCGTTGTCCTCCACATTACACAATCTTGACGGCTACATGTACATGTACATTCGCTGCCATTTAATCTCAAATCAACGACGCAAAAGAAATGAAGTGCAGGATAACTGTAAACGGCTCTCGGAGTCGGAGAGCCGTTCAAGGGAAGAACTATAGGCTTACACTGGTCCTACATGTCCATCTCAGTGTACCGAAAATATCTGTGAATATGCGTACATGGCTATCGTATGCACCTCGAATGAAAATGCGTGATGAAGTGTAAACGGCTCTCAGAGGTACTTCCTCGGATAAAAGCTCGTAGGATTGGGAATGCCCTTTGCATGATTCACCACAACTACGGGATAGCACAAATACTTTTGACGGCGACACGAGAAAGATGACGTACAGGCTGCCGAAAGATGCGTTTCGCGCTGTGAAGCTGCCCCAGGAGCACCAAGACGCTTTGATCCAGGAAGCGGAGACCGTGGTAAGAGAGACTATCGAAGCAAATGAAGCTTTTCTGGATAGCGAGTATACGTTTCAGAACCCGAGCTGGAGACTTGTCCGCGTGAAGGAAGGGCTGCGTGTGTATTGCCAACGCCGAAAGTTGAGAAGAAACTCCAAGACACACGGTGATCAGTGGAGACAGGAGTCGTTTCTGCCTGTTTCTCAAAGCTCGTCGTGGGCCAATCCAAGATATCGAGGTTGTGAAGACAGTGTCAAAGGGTGCGAAATAGGCACTGAGCGAGAGACAGCGTTGTCTTCCAAGTCTGGTTTTGCTGAGAACACCATCATGGAAAGGATGAAGCCGTCGGGAATTCATCTTATGGCGCTGCACGGAACGATGGACGGCACACTGGATGACTGCATGTTCGGCTGCTTTTCATCCACTGACGAGGCATGGAAATTGCGTAGCTTGCATATCAACGACCGCCTTGATGATTCCAGAATTCTAGCTACCATCCGCGGGCCAACTCAAGAAGACCCGTTTCGGTTTCTTGGCATCAAGTGGTTTACAAAGGAGAACTCCGGTGTGCTTTCAAGCATCGTGCAGCAGCGAGATTTTCTCATCATGGAGGCTTCCGGGCTCACGCGCGACTCAAAGGGTGAGAGAGTTGGGTACTTTTTGATGCACTCTGTGACTGTGTTGGATGTGCCGGAGCTGTCCGGTATGGGAATTGTGCGCGGGAAAATGAGTTTTTGCAGCATTTTTCGCCAGTGCAGACCTGGACAACTCACAGTCCACAGTCTCGGCTTCTTCGATACGTGCGGTGGAATACCGAGCCGTGTGTCAGTTGCACTTGCCGCAGAAGGTGCTATCAGCTTTGTGAACGTCGTTGACTATGCCTACATCAAGAAGCTGGCGTGGCTGATGAGAAGCAAGGGTGAGCAAATTGGGAGCAACAATACTCTCTCGTCATGCTGTGCAGCGTGCGAAAAGAGCTTAAGGAAGTTCTCACTTTCTGCTTCACGATCAGGTGGGGCCTGCCGGATTTGTCGCCGAGTGTTCTGTGCAAAATGCAGTGTGGTGAAGAAGATGACTGTGCACGTGTCGGACACGAGCACTGTCAAGCAGTGCTCTTTTCGATTTTGCTTGGGCTGTCTACTCACAGCAAAGAAGCAGTCTGTCTGGGATATGGCGTTAACTGGACCTGAGGGTTTATCCTCCTCACATGCATCAAGAGCACAACTAGCGGCATCCTACTCAGGGTTCCGATCGACGCAGCAGCAGCCTCAACATGACTGGGCAAGTCAATCGTACTCAAACTATCGACACACAAGCACTCGTTCCCAACGGGGCAATATAGCTGTGGACTTCAGTCGTACCAACTATCTTGGCCGAGGTAATAACACGAGCGACGACAGTCACATCCAGTCTCGAGCAGTACGATCGCTGTCTTTTACCGACGGAAGGTCTAGAGCACCACGGATCGGAATATCTGAAAAACCGAAGACCACGCGCGGTGTCCGACTCCGTGGACACAACTAGGAAATACCCATATATCAATTCATGTGAAACACCAGGAGGGTCTACGACCTTCATAAAACATATAGATCGTAATGCTGCTTTAGAATTCTTTTCACGCAAGCAACCGTTCTTTTGGCACTTGATGCACCTGGGGGCTGCATGAGGCATTGTCAATCTTCTACCCCGAGTACCTCACACCGGTGAGCTCACAACACTTGCTGTTGCCTCCTCTGTATAGACGCCTTTGGTCACGTCGGTGAGAGGCAAACCTTATTTGTGTCACCACGGGTCCGCCTGCCTTCATTTTGCCAAGCCAACGTAAAAACAGAGAGGTTCTATACGCTGTAGTTGCACTTACTCTCGCTGACTCGGTTTCTACGACGAGCCATCAGCTTATCAGATTGGGCATTAACTGCTCTTCGTCTGAATACTCCTTATCGCCTTCATCAAGATGGCGGTAGTCCTGAACTAGTCACTGTAGGTACACTGACATCCGTGCAAACGCACTTCCGTGTCCCCACATAGTCCGTCATGTGTTCCCCCTCGTCTCCCGTCCGTCTCGAGCCGTAGATCTCCAGCACCTGCATGAGCCGCGCGTGCTTCTCTCGGCGCCACTCCGTCCTGCCAGTGCCGCTGGCGACTGTCAAGAGGTTGTCGTCCTCGCACGCAGTTCTGCTGCTGCCCTGCCCTGTACTTGAATTGGCCTGCGCCGACGCATCCTGCTGCATGGCAGCAACAGCGGGAGCCTCCATAGCGCGTCGGCACCACAGCTACCGGGTGACGGTGGTAAATAGACGTGCGGGCCAGTACAGTGTCTGTCGCGAGAGTTGTTGTCGCTTGACGGCGCAGCTCACTCCGAGCAGGCAAGGCAGTGCAAGACCACATCAAGGACGCGCTCACACGTCACAGATTTTTGGATCGCGACGTTTCAAGATCATATGTAGCCATGTCCGAATGGCTCATGTAGCCATCTTGTCCGGCGCAGCGTCTGGTACTGTAAGCTTACATGTAGTCATGTAGGATGGTTGTTATTCGCTGCAGCTTCAAACCATTTTCGGTGGATTGACGTCGCGACGCGATACCCCTCCCTAGACCAGGAACTGCTGAAGCCTGAATTGCCGAGAAAACTTGAAGATGGCCACAAATTGCCCAACCGATGATATGGGGGCACTAACGAATGAGATCAAACCGCGGCGGCAGGCCTTCTACCGTATGATTATTGACAACAACTATTCGCCCATATTCGAGACGAGTGCACGATGGACCTCGTTCAATGGAGACTACATTGACTGTGACAACCGACCCCCTCGTTATACCTAGCACACAAGGTTGTTTTGAAAAATGGCAATAGATCCATCAGGACGGGGCAGGCAGGTTGCTGCGGCTGTACTGCGTTCACTAACGATTGACGTTTAACGTGCGTGATAAGATTAGTGTACATGTAGTCGGTTGCTGAACGTCTCAGCGACAGCCGTGGTAAATCGCAGTTCTCCTCAAAACTCGTCAAAGTGATACATTCCTGAAGCGATTCGAAAATATGCTACGCTAGGCCTCTCTCTCTCTGTGTCCACGGTGCCTTTAATGACTTACTAGTACTGTAGAGACGATGCACGGAAATCGTTTCCACGCCAAGAGAGAATTGGAGACCAGCGGTGCGAATGAAACTTTCGCTCAAGGCATATTAGGCAGATCGTTTGTTGTACGATTGCAGGGGTGCTCACAGCGGATTTTTTCAGCGTTACAGGGTCGCTGAAAGTTATTGAGGACTCTTTTTTTTTTTCCCCTGGGTCGTGCATAACACACAGGGATACAATCGCCACGATCAAACTCTGTGCTTCGCCCCAACAAGTTGCCACTCTCCGTCGATGGTGTTGGTTGCCTGGCACATATTCCCCCTTACGCTATCCTTGTCGAAAGTACAGTCAGAACGTGCACACTGAGCAATGGACAGGAGTGCTTCAAGCGATATCAACTTGATATTATCAAGGCAGTGAAATGCAAACGGCTCTCAGTCGTACTTGCTCGCGCACAATAATCTTAGGATTGGGAACGCCAATTGTATCCCTCAATTGCCTCGACCACGGTAGCACAACTTCTTTTGGCAGCTAGAAGAGAACGGCACGATGAAGTCCAGGCTGCCAAAAGACGCAGTTCGCGCTGTGAAGCTAACCCAGGAAGACCAAAACGCATTGATCCAGGAAGCGGAGACCGTGGTGAGAGAGACCATTACAGCGAATGAAGCTTTTCTCGAAAGCGATGCTTCATTTCAGGACTCGCAGTGGAAAGCTGTTCGCGAAAAGGAAGGCCTGCGTGTGTATTGTCAACGCCGCAAGGCAAGAAGAACCTCCAAAGCGACGAGCGATCAGTTGAGACAGGAGTCCTTTTTGTCTGTTACCCGAAGATCATCCAAGTCCAATTCAAGATACCGTGGGTGTGAAGAAAGCGTGGAGTCATCAATGTCAACGTACTCCGCTTTCGCTGAAAACAGTACCATGGAGAAGATGAAGCCGACGAATGTCCCTGTCATGGCATTGCACGGAACTGTGGACGGAACTTTGGACGACTGTATGTTTGGATGCCTTGCGTCGACCAACGAGGCCTGGAGGTTACGCAGCTCCTACATTCAAGGCCATATCGATGACGCTAAAATTCTAGCTACCATCAAAGGGCCAACAAGACATGAGCCCTTCCGCTTTCTTGGTGTCAAGTGGTTTACGCAGGAAAATCCAGCGATGCTTTCAGGTATCATGCAGCAGAGAGACTATCTCATCGTGGAGTCCTCGGGCTTGACACGTGACTCGGAAGGTGAACAAGTTGCGTACTTTTTGATGCACTCCATCAAGTTGCGTGATATTCCTGAGCTGTCTGACATGGGGCTTGTTCGAGGAACGATGAGCTTCTGTTGCATCTTCCGCCAGAGCAGACCCGGGCAAGTCACATTGCGCAGCCTCGGCTTCTTTGACACTCGCGGCGGTATGCCAGGTCGAATGGCAATTGCAGGTGCCGCAGAAGGTATTATCAGTTTGGCAAGCGTCGTAGACTACGCGTATACCAAGAAGCTCCTGTGGTTAATGAGCCGCAAGGATAAACAGTCTGAACAGACCGATGCTGTGGCTTCTTACTGTCAGGCCTGCGGCAAAAATTTGACCAAGTTTTCGCTATCAGGATCAAATGGGTCCTGTCAGATCTGCCACCTAGTGGTTTGTGCAAAGTGCAGCGTCGTCAAGAAAATGACTGTGGACATATCGGACACAGGTGCAGCTCAGCGGTGCTCTTTTCGTTTTTGCTTGTGCTGCCTAGTCAATGCGAAGCAGCGGTCCTCCTCGGAAATGGTTCTCAGTGGAATTGGAGCTCTATCAAGATCTCCACAAAGTAAATTTCCAGCACCATCCCAGGCTCAATTGATATCATTGCCGCAGACATCTCTTGACGAATGGACTGACGAGCCATATTCAGAGTATCCACCTGCACGAACTTGCGTCCGTAAACGCATGAATTTTGCCCGTACCAAGTTTCCCGAGCGACCGAACGAGCCGGAGTACAGCGATTTCCAAGCCAAGGCAAACCAATCTCTGCCTGTTCCTGGTGGGTTAACACGTATTGATGCGCGCAGAGTATGCGCAGCTTCAGACCTCATGTAAATAGCAAGGCTGTACGCGAGTATTCGGGTGACTATGAGTTTCAAACAAGAGAGTACTAGTGTAAATTTTACGAACGTAGCAAGATTCACCCTATCTTCCACGTATTGACTGCCTTTGCCATCATCGACTACATTTGATCCGCTGGACACGCGTTAGCTATCTCGAATGCTAAACTGACAGATTGATGGTTTGCCTCAACCGTACTTCATAGTATTTGCCATAAAGTGTCACTGCGGTTGTTCGCCGAAGTAGAGTTTAGCCTTCATTGTTATATCCATGGGACGCACAACTTCTGGAAGAACTTTCACAACATGCAGTTACCTGCTATTGCAGAGCGGGAGCACCGTCTTGACTCTGCTGATTAATTTTTCTCGAGAACCAAAGGAACGATATTCCAGCGATAATTTCTGAACTATCCCTATTGCCTTGTTCGCATGCAATTCCTAGCGCTATGTCCTTGCTACGATGTACTGTCATTCAGGGAGGTTGTTCGATAACTGCAAGCGTTGAAAGTTTACTGATCGAAAAGTCCAAACTCGGCTCGAAAATGAGCCGTAGCCACTAACATACTTTAAGTGAGCATGGCGCAAAAATTCATAAACACTACGCCAAAGGGCTGGACTCCGCTCATGACCGTAGCTTGAGCATGACCAACCTAAAAAGGGGTTGCTCGCAGGAACTCACACAGCCACACGTTGCCCAAGCGACTCCAACCTCTCAGGATGATTCAACCTTTTTCAATGGATCAACCCAGCTCAATTTCCTGTATAGTTGAAATCCAGAGCTCAAGGGCCTCACCAAAGCAGCTCGATGTATGACAAACAAGCCGCCAAGTGGCATCATAACGACTCGGAGCACCCCCAAGGTGCCCTCTAAAATCCAGTGGTCCAAAGTGGACACTGGGTGCCTCCCCATCATTCGCACATCGTCGTGCATACAAGTGCCAGTCACTTGAAAACTTGGGCACATTTCGCTGTAGGACTCTCCGCGTGTCTTGGCTCTTGAGCCATCCAGCCAAGCAAAAGCGGCGCAGCATTTAGTTCGTCAGTCTTGAAAAAGCTCACCAAGCAGATAGTTTAAACCATGAAAGTGCTGCAGTTGGTCCTCGTGGCCGTCTTGGCCGTCTCGAGCGTCTCGAGCGCCACAACGTCGAGCTCTTCATCATCCACCGCCGTGGGTTCGTCCTCTAGTGGAACGACCTCCACTTCGCAAGTGTCGTCTGGTAGTACCAGCACCGCCGTGTCGGGATCCTCTTCGAACGCCACTTCATCGGTGTCTCAATCCGCCACGTCGGACTCGTCGGCCGCCAGTGACTCGAGTTCCGCTTCAGACTCGAGCAATTCCGAAGACTCGGCCACGGCTCAGAGCAGCTCCGGCTCGTCCGAGTCCTCATCGGGCATCACGGGCAACTCTGGGGGCGCCATTGCGCCTCGTTCAGGCTCGGCGCTGTCGAGTTCGGACGCCAAGCAACACGTCACGGTGTCTATTGCCACCGTCGCGACGGTCGTGGGCGCAGTTGGTGTCTACTTCCTGTGAGTCATGAGAACTGCGCAATAGACGCTTGTAGGCGACAAAGCAGCTTAGGTTACACCCGGTAGGCATATCATTAATACGAACAGTGTCGCTGTGTCGTGAAGTTGACTTGGTTGGAGAAATCCAAGTGGAAGTAGGAGCCGTCTTCGTGAATGCTGCTCGTATTTTAAACAAGTTTAAAAAAGCGAGCAGCGTTCACGATGAGTGACGCTCGATTGCATCGGGCGTCAACTTTTTGGTACTTGAGCAGTACTACTAGTACCAGATTCGGGTTGCATTGTAGCTTCTACTTCTTCAACGACTACTAGTACCATATACTTTTTCCAGCTTGGATAGCTCACAGATGCGTGCGTGTTCCATTGAAATCCATACAATACTGTGCTAGACGAGTCCGTGCTGTGGAGATTTTCACTACGTAGACGAGGGTGTCGGAGATCAGCTCGAATTGTGCAACCGGAACAAATATGCTCACACAAGCCACAAGGAAGATACTAAAAAAACACGTTCGCTCTACACGCTCCATTTCACCTTAAGCAACACTTGGCGTCACCCACACTTCACGCACTGACGTTTACGAAAACGTGGACATTGTTGTCTCCGGACCGCTACCAATTTCCCACAGCAGACAAGAGCAACCCGGTCGCCTGACCTCCACCACAAGGCTGACAATCGCTTCAATCGCAGATCTTCAGATCCTAGTTCTTGTTTGGTGCGGCAGCAACCAGGACGTGGCTCATTGCCGACAGAGAGAACATTCACCTCACTAACCCTCGGCTTCTCTTGTAGCGCTTCATGTTTCTCGTGTTTGTGATGCTTTCATTTTCCTCCTCCCTGCCTCGTTGTATTTCTGTCTAACTGTACGTCGCGCCATCCTTGGCGGAGCGTAATGTGCTGGTTGATGTGGTGGCATCACCGAGATGATAATGCTTGGCGGTTGGTCTACTCAGCGGAGCTCTGCAGCCCTGCCTGCTGCTTGTGTGTCTGCTGGTTTACCTGGTCGCGCACCTGCGACGCCTTGTGCAGTAGCTGAATCATCTGTTCCTTGAGCACCGGGTCTTCCTTCGGTCGCTCGCGGCCTTGTACAACCATGGAAGTCTCTGAGTAGCTGCTAAGCGGCACAAGATCAGAGGAACCGGGCGTGTTCGTGATTTGGCCACCGTTTTGACGGGCCGGAACCAGCTGCGATGACGCTGCCATTGCGCGCGCAACCTTACTCTGTGCCTCTCGTCGTTCCTGAACCATCACCATGGCCAGGTGAGCCAGGTTCTGCATGGTTGCAATCTGCGATTCCTGCAGAGACTCACGAGGGGCAGTATCCAGCACACACACCGCACCCACACACTCGTTGTCCACTGTAAAAAGCGGCGCTCCAGCCAAAAAGCGGACGCCAAGCGGACCCGTCACAAAAGGGTTGGTCTTAAAGCGTGGGTCACGCAACGCGTCCATGACCACAAGCGGGCGCTGGTCACGCACGGGGTACTCGCAGAAGCTAAAGTCACGCGGCACCTCGGACTCTTTGACGTTGACAGCGCTCTTGAACCACTGGCGGTTTTCATCCACCAGACTCACGACAGCATACTTGCAAGCCAGTGTCTGTGCGGCCAGATCGCACAGTGTGTCGTAGATGTCCACCTGCTCTTCTGTGGTGCCGCCGACGTCCTTCTGGTGATTGTCTAGACGTAGCCGCTCCATCAACGCATTCACCATATCCTTGCTCTCTTGGTCTCTCGCTGCAAGCTGCTGTAGCCAGGCGATGCCCACAAGGTCCGGCACCGTAGACACTTGAGCCCCTGGGAGCGCCAGCGCATACTCCTCCACCGCGTCTCGGAGCACACTGTTGTCTACTCCTTCAGGCAGTGCGACGCCATCGGCTGTCGCGCCATTCGCAGCCGCGGCCACAGCCGCAGCCGCCGTCAGGTTGGCCTCCTCCTTCTCGCGGTCCGCAGCAGTGGCCGACGTGCCGTCCATACAGGCTTTGCACACTCGCAGCGTGGT
>JAHWLE010000738.1:0-17877 GCA_024679135.1 Phytophthora foliorum
CTCGTCGTCCAGGGACTTGGCCGACGACAGCATCGTCGCTTCTGCGTCTCAGCGCGTCGATTAATTTGTGTGGCGGAATTGGTTTGGGAAATTGGGACAAGAGTGATGGTCAAAAATAAAAAAGCGGCTGAGTCAAGTTGAACTTTTTTGAGCAAATGCCAGAGCAGGAGCAGGAGGAGGAGGACCGGCTGGAATATCTGCGGCGCCATCGGGCGCAGATCCAGCAACGCTATCGACTGGAGGCGGTAGGCACGGGGCGTCATCATTAGTAGGCTGTGTTTGCACTGACCATTGCGGTGCAGGAGCGTCGCGGAGAGGAGCTGGAGGCCGATGCTGCCGCCATGCAAGCCCGGCGGGACAATGTCCGCGCTGCAAAGAGGGCGACACCAAGTGGCGGTGGATTGCAGACGTTGCCGGGCATCTACGCGCGCTTCGACGACCTTGGAGAGGACGAACTGCAGCTACTGGCGACTCGCTTTGGCGGTCAGACGCTGTTCAATCCACGGGGCAAGTACCATACGCGGTATATGAAGGACGCGTACCCGATCGCTGGCTCGCAGCTGAAGCTTGAGAAGGAGCACGAGATGCAGGCCGCAGCCAAGAAGAAGCTGCTGCTCTCCGATGCGTCGTCACTAGCTGAAAGGAGCTCCTTTGGTGCCAGGAGGGAGACTCGTAGATGCGGCTTGGAACGGGCGCATGGGCAGTCGAAACTGGACCATTATGTGGCCAAACTCACGACTGCATTGAAAGGCGAACAGGAACAGGTGTGCCGCTCGGAGGCGGAGCGACAAATTCGGCTGTGTGAGATAAAGCATCGCGAGGGAATGGAGCAGTTCTGGAGACTGATGCATACTCCTCCTATCAAACGGTGAGGTTCACTTTGAGGGCTTGGAGGTCGTATGGTACGAACTAACGCGTGCTGGTTGTTCTGTTACTCCATCTATGTTAGCGAAGCGATTGCATGGCTAAAGTTTCACTCGTTTCTGGATGTGAACATACCGGTACGACTTGTTCCAGATCCCAGTACCAACACCGTTGCTGTACGTGAAGACAGAACTTTGGGGGTTACGCCGCTCATGGCTGCGTGCCGCTCCTTGTGCGTTGACCTCGTACACTGTCTGCTAGATCGTGGGGCAGTCGTGTGGCTTGCTACTGCCAATGGAGACACAGCAATTCATTTCATATGGAGAGACTGGACGCTGGGTGCTACGGGCACGGTGAAAGATGTTGCTGCGCTGATGCTACGGAGTCAGCATGCTCAGGATATTCTTGTGGCCCTGATCGCACAGGGAGTCGATGTCAACGCCCAGGTAAATCGCCACAGCTCTAACCTTACGTTCTACCACAACATCATCTCATGCTGCTATTTGAATGGATCATTGCTAGAACGCATTTGGAGAAACTGCGCTGCAGTACTGCGCTTGGTATGGTCTGCAAGACTGCGCACAACTTCTTCTGATGCACGGCGCCGATGCCCTTATTCGTGATCGAAAAGGAAACTCGGCCGTGCAGTACGCAAAGGATAATGACTTTGAGGGTTTACATCGATTGCTCTTGCACTACAACACTATTGAGCGAGTGCGAGCGGAGGAGAAAGAGCGGCGCGAGACATCTACTTTGCTTGACCGAAAACAAGGGGCATTGGCGGCCACTTGGTCGCAAACACGTAAGTGTCAGCGCTGCAGTCAATGGCACACATTCAGATCGAGCTTCACGGTTGACCTTACTTTGCTACTGTTACATGAGCAGCGGAGCACTTCTTCTCGAAGCTGAAGGTCGAACAGGAACGTACTGGCCACCTGCGAAACCAATACGTTGACTGCAAAGGCCAAGTGATCGTCTGCACGGATGAGGATGAGTAGCAACAGCCAAGTACTTCTTCTAGACAATGAAGTCGAAACGGATGGCATAAAAATCGTCTAGAGTGGGTTATTTAGCTTCCTATGTTCTCCTAGGCGTGCTTACTTCTTGGCCAGGGACTCGCGCACGGCCTGCTCCTGCATAGCGCTGGCACCACGCTCCTGGAACTGCTCCAAGCTGCTGTTCATGGACTCGAAGGCAGCCTCAACTGCTGCCTCATCGCCACTCTCAAGCGCCTTGGAAAACGCAGAAGCCTGTGGTGGGCAGATGACGCGGCCCATGCAGAGCTGCAGAGCCATAGCCGCCTGTGAGCACTGCACTTCGTTGCTGCACGTCTTGATCTCCTGCATGCAGCTCTTGCATGTGTCTTTAATCTTAGCAAACGTCTGCTCAACCTCCTCCACGGTCAGCGGCTCCGGAGCATCTTTTTCCTCCTGAGTACGCTCCACCAACGCGGAACGAGCAGTGATATCGGGGCCCTTCAGTCCGTTCAAGAAGCCCATAACCGGGAATTTGATGCGATCGACCAGAGCGCTGACCGAGTCCACAGCAGGACGCGCGTACATGGAGATACTCTTGACCTTGTCAGCCGAGTGAAGCTCCGGCACCTCATCCTCCGCAGATCTGTCGTCGTCGAAGTAGTAGTCGATCACATAGCGCACCTGCGTCTTGTCGCCACGCAGCACGGTCCAGTCGTGACGGTCAAAGGGCTTGCCGTATCCGAGCACGTTCTTGACCCACGCAATGGGCGTGAGCTTGTCCGGGCGGCCGCAGAACTTGAGCAGCTTGGAGCTCTTGAGGTCCGGGTGGCAGACCTTCTCGTAGTGCTCCACCTGCGCCCAGGCGCGCTCGTTCATGTTGTTGTGGATGGAGACAATGGCCTTCACGTCGCCCTCGTGCACATCTTCGCCCTTGCCCTTGCGTCGGAGCGCGTTGAAGAACATTTGCTCCGACGGGTACAGCCACGTGCCTTCGGTGCCGCCCTTGGGGATCGTGGACTGCACGCGCTCCTGCGGCAGCGGGTACCGCTGCTCATCGTTCGGGTTCTGGTTCGGGTTGTACGGCATCATGTTGGTGGGGTCGATGCGCTGGCCGTAGACGTTGTAGACTTCCTTGCCGTCCTTCACGACGGGGCAGCCGTCAGCCATGGCGTCGGCCACATTCGGCTTCTTGTCGTGCTGCACGGGGCAGCCCTCGATCTTCGGAGCGTCATGCTGCACGGGACATCCTTCGGGCGCCGCCTTCTTGGCGTCGTGCTGCACCGGACAGCCACCCTGCTGGGTCTTGTCCGCGGGAGTGCTCACTTGGTTGCCCATGTCGCTATCGTCTTGCGAAGTGAGCTCTCCGCGAAGGTGTCCGTCAGAGCGAACGAGCGGCTGGCAACGCGGCTACCGAAACTAGCGCTATTATCTGCTACCGAAACTAGCGCTATTTTCGGACCCCTAATTTAAATACGAAAGTAGTTTCTCATACAATTTCCAAGATGCGGGGAAATTCCGACTGAACAATGTGTGTAGCATAGTTCAACAGACATTTTCCATAGTGCAGGCACTTGGTTGGTCATGAAGGCAGGCTGCGAGCGTTGGTGGTGGCCGCCGCCGACCGTGTCAATCCCATTGTCCTTATTGTCTTGTGAGGTACGAAAGCGGATCTGTCTGTGGCTGCAGGCACTCGGATCGGAGGTTGCCGCTGTAGCTCGTCGTGTAGCGAAGACACGTAGCTTCCCGTCGATGTGTCTGCCAGCAGCTTACAGCCCACAGAACGTGGTGTAAATCGAGACTAACGAAGTCTTATTCCGTGCAGATTTTCAACCATGAAGCTCAACATTGCTAACCCCCTGACGGGTGCCCAGAAGGTGCTCGAAGTCGATGACGAGCACAAGCTCCGCGCTTTCTACGACAAGCGCATCTCCCAGGAGGTTGAGGGCGAGGTGCTCGGCGACGAGTTCAAGGGCTTCATCTTCCGCGTGTCGGGCGGTAACGACAAGCAGGGTTTCCCCATGAAGCAGGGTGTCCTGTCCAACGGCCGTGCCCGTCTTCTGCTCGCCAAGGGCAAGACGTGCTACCGTCCCCGCCGCAAGGGTGAGCGCAAGCGCAAGTCGGTGCGCGGCTGCATCGTCGGCCCGGACCTTTCGGTGCTCAACCTGGTGGTCGTCAAGGCCGGCGAGGCTGACGTCCCCGGCCTGACCGACGTGCAGATCCCGCGTCGTCTTGGCCCCAAGCGTGCCTCGAACATCCGCAAGCTGTTTAACCTGACCAAGGAGGACGACGTGCGTAAGTTCGTGATCCGCCGCAAGTTCGACTCCAAGACGGGCAAGAAGAACGACAAGGCCCCCAAGATCCAGCGTCTTGTGACCCCCCGCACGCTCCACCACAAGCGCCAGATCGCCCTCAAGAAGGTGCAGCAGCGCGAGAAGGTGCAGCGCGAGGCCGCCGAGTACAACCGTCTCCACGCTCAGGTGCGTCCCTGTCCTCATTTGACTTTTGTTCCTTGGGAGGAGATTCTAGTACGATGAGAGACTGACTTTATGAATGCGCGGATGTTGGATCTATCCTGCTCCTTTTTCGCCTTATGGCACTGCAGCGCGTTAAGGAGCAGAAGGACCGTCGTGCCAGCGAGATCGCGAAGCGTCGCAGCAGCCGCAAGGCCTCTTCGGTCAAGGCGTAAGCTGCAACACGCTAGCGGCTCGGGAACCCTGGGTTCATGCCTCACCTATTGAACGGTGAACGGTCCTGGGGCATCTCTCCTCAGCAAAACAGTGTTGTTCCCTGTGCCCTGTCGGACGCCTAGCGTTTTGATGGGGCGTGGGTTCGAATGACGAAACAGGACAAAAGGCAATATACAATGCTCCATTTGGCAAACAAACCACTTCATCGTCTTTCATTCGTATGCATGGACAACAAAACAGTGCCTGTAGTTACCGTGAGTGTCTTGCAATGGAGCTTGGGATTATGTAAACTTATGAAGGAAACGCTTGATGTCAATCTTGTCTTTGTGTATTTTCTCTTTTGATCTTATGAACTGAATGAAGCAAAGCACAACGGGCTCTTGGAGGTGGAGAGGTGCTGACAACCAGCGTGCTTAATAATGAAAGCGTCTTCCGACGTTGTGTATTCTTACGGACCGACAGAGGAGCCAGCGACACCAGCATGGGCTGGGCTGGCTTCTTCTCTGCCCACATTGAGATCGACCCGTAGGCTGGTGACGTTTGGACGATTCATACATTCATGAGATCGCCATCACCGTCCTCCACGCATGTGGTGGCCGGGGCCTCCGTGCTGCATGACGCCAGGGCCATATCGCTCCATGGGGCCACCTCCTCGGCCGCCCATCATGGGGCCACCAGCACCACCACCTCGGCCTCCCATCATGGGACCATTGTTATAAATAAGATCAGGGCCGTTGGCCGGCGCTGGCTGAGCATGCGCATGCGCATAATGGCAGCTGCCACCGTGTTTGCAGCCCATCGGCGAGGCAAAATACCTGCAGGGTAGCGTGCCTCGGTTCTTCTTTTGCGGCCGCTTCATTGACTGCAGTGCGTCGGGCATCCCGCCGTTCTGGGGAGCGCCCATGGCGTCTGCTTTCCGCTTGCCAGGCATGTAGGGCCCTCCTGGGCCTTGCTGCGGCGGATACTGCTGCTGGTATTGGCGATCATAGCCCACACCAGGGCCCATATCACCATACTGCTGCTGCTGACTACCGTAAGGACTATATGCTGGCGGAGGGCCGCCAGCATTAGGCGGCGCTTGAAAGCGTCCGCGGCGATACTGATCCACAATTTCAAACACACGAGCATCAGGAATACAGTTGCCGTGGCGCTGCACCTCGTCGAGTACCTGCGGGACCACGTCAGGGTTGTCAAGCAGAAGCGAGACTGTGTTCTCCTGAAGCGGACCCAGCGCCTCCCGCAGCTTGCGGTCTTCCTCAGGGTCGTGACGACTATTGTATTGATCGTAGCCCGGAGCCTGGTTGTAACCTCCAGGATACCCCTCTCGAGCGTAGTCAAGTGGGCCTGACGAAGTTGGTGGTGCCATCATCGGAGCAGAAGACGACGGGAGATTGTTAGGCTCGCTTTCGACCACATCACTCAACGGAATCTCCAGCGGTGGTCCACGGTGAGGCTCATTGACGCGTTCCCACTCCTTAGGACTTTGAATCGGCATCTCACCAGCTAATACTTCATACTCGTCCACATGACGCCGACGGCTGTCCTGGACGTGCATCTCGTCCGTCACAGCATTGCTATTTACACGCGTTGCCACAGCTTCAGGAAGACGAATGAATGCTGGCGTAGTCCACTCCCGTGATTTTGAAGCTGCAACAGCAGGTGGCACCTTGTGATGCTGAGCAAGAAGCGCATGTCGCTCGTTGGCGTGCTCGCGAAGCTTGGCGTCCTTGAAGGACTGGTCATCGTGACGCGGATCGTACGGCACAAGGTCGCGCCAGGACTCGATAAGCTTCACCTTGACAAGCTCTTCACCGTTCTCATCTGCCCAGCGAATGCGTTTACGCTCTTTCGAGGAAGTACTTGACGAAGCAACCTTGAAGCTCTGAATCGTGGGAAGGGGCATGGAGAGCGTATCGTCCACACTGCTCGTCGCCGAGACAGAACTCTCGCTTGCACTGCTAGACACCGTCGACTGAGAGTCCTCCATCTTCGAATCGTTCGAATGGCGACTACCGTCACTGCTTTTGCTGCTAGCTGAAGTGCTCTTCTTCTTCTCCGCCACAGCAGCAGCGGCAGCGGCATCCTTGACTGACTTGCGTTGCATTAAGTTTCCAATCAAGTCACTGGACTTTGACACTGCGCTGCCACCACCAAAAGGAAGTCGTTCTAACCGCTTGATCGTGCGCTTCTTCAAAACCTTAGGTTGCTTAGCAGGCACTGAAGTGCTGGCACTTGAACTAGACGCAGTCGAAGATGCTTGCTTCGAAGAAGCAGTCGTTGATGAAGACAACTTGCTTGTGCTGGGAGTCGAGTTCTGGGTCTTGTCTTTCGCTGCCGACGGCTGTGCTGAAGGTTTTTCTTTTTCAGTAAACTTGCTACGCCAAAACTTGAGAAGATCCTGAGCGGCGCGCTTGACACGCTCTTCGCGAGCACTCTTGCGCAACTTGACGATAGGCTCATTGATACGTGCTTCCGTAATACTACTTAATTGCAACGGTAGAGTTTGCAGCACTTCTAACAGTAGAACCAGCAAGTCGTTGTGTTGCCAGGTGACAGCGGAATCGACCCAAGCACGCGCGAGGCGCAACCCGCCGCTCTTCTCAAAGGCACCCGCACAAGCGTGAGCGAGCTTGGCATCACTTGCCGTGGAGGTAGCACGAAGCACAACAAGGCCTAGTGTTTGCTCCGGTTCAGTTTTGCAGCGCGGTAGAACCTTAAGAAAAGTGGTGAGGTTTGAAATTGACGACACGCGAAGCTCGCCGTCCACGAGAGACAGCAATGCTGCCTCAGCGCTTGAAGGCGTCAGTCTGGAGCTGTTGCTGCGACTCATCATGTTCTGAAGCACGTTCGGGACCTAATAGTACAATAGAGATACAACACCGTTTAGAACGAATCTCTTGGAAGATCGCACACACCAACGACTCACCGATTGATCAGCTGGAAGCTTCACTGGCGCTGGAGCTGGAACTTGTTGCTGTGTTTGTTGCTGTTTGATAAACTGCATATTGGTCGGCAGTGGCATGGACATCGGCTGGGACATCATGCCTTGCAGCCCAAATACCGGCTGAGTTTGTGCGTGCATCAGTGTCTGCTGCGGGACTTGCAGCGCTCCACCGAACTGCGCGTTGTCCAGCAGGCTCGTGAAGCTCGCTCGCTCCATATTGACGTTCATGTTCTACATCCAGACAAGTTTGCACACGTGCTAGTGAGTCATTTCGTATTCCAAAAAAACACCTTCTCCAGAGCTGCTTGCCGATGGCAGACACCACATCACTCGACGTCTCCCCTCCCATCAGAAGATCTTATCCCTCCTCCGGGTGAGCTCGACAGGCACGAGGCCTCAAGTCACTGCACCACCTTCGGGACGTGAATCAACCACAATTGTCACGAGGAAGTCCCCTCTATCTCTCAAGTTTAAGCAGCATAAGCCGCTTTGACTTCGACGAGCCCGAGAAGGGCGGGGGGAGGCAGCGACCAAGAGATGCGAGTGCATGAGGTGGTGCTAAGGTGCAAAGGCCGCAGTGCGAGTGCCTCACGCTGCACCAGCAGCTCTTTACTATCTAACGCTACAATTGACTGGGATCTTTACCTTGAACGAATGTGCTGTGAGGGGGGGGGACAGGGCCCGACCACAATTGAGCAGACTGCGCCGAGAAGCGGAAAGCCAGAAACACGCGCAGCGACGGACAGCGACGTGTAACGCGACGGACAGACGGCCGGTCAACTGACTGAGGGACGAGTCGGAATGCAAAGGAAACAGGCGGCGGCTACGGCGCTGGCTGACAGGAGCGACAAGAGTAATAATCACTCGCTCGCTGTACTTAGAGTGCCCGGCACTTCTTGGGGCGGCTTCTTCTTTGAGAATGTATGGGGAGTTTCTCGGCGTTTTGTTCTCTGGGGGGGGAGAAGGCGGCCACTGACTCGACGGTTCACCGGACCGGCCGCGGACGGTCCGGTTACCTCAAGAGAGTGACATACGACATGGAGAAGAGTGACGACAGTTCAACCCCCTCGAAACCGATCGCGACATTGAAGTGATTGTCAACTGGCATCACTCTGGGATACGAACACTTCGTGCGAAAGCTGCCAGCGATGGCGGCGGAAAGCTCGCCGGGAGACGAAGCGCAGCCTGTTCTTGTCCATGAAATCATTGTCATAAGCAGCGGCGACGACGGACACGGCTACGAGGACGAGGACACGGCAGGGAACAATCGGTCGGAGCCTTTGCACTGGTCGGAGGTGATCGAGAAACTGCTGCTACTGGCTGAGCACCTCGATCTGCGAAGAGATGAGTCGGTGTTAGCGAAGCTGTTGCAAGCGCTGGGCATCCCGCAGTCGAGGGACGTGAAGCATGCGCTACGTAACGTCTGCAACAAGCTGTCGAGACTGCTGGCGTTTTGTCGTGACCATCCACGACGCCTTCGTGCGTGTGAGGACTTGGTCGCTGTCATCTGCAAGGTGTTGAGTCTTGCACAGACTTCTCCAGTGCAGGGATACGGGTCGTCCTTCATTAAGGAGGAGATGGCGGGCCGACGGACGATGACGACGAAGAGAGTGTATCAGCTGATGGAACCGTGGATCGCTCAGCTGTTGGCGGATGGGGAAGGCAGAGCGAACGCGATCAGCGCCACCATAGCGAAGCTGGAGGAAGAGGATGGCGACTGCATCAGCGAAATTAAAAGCCTGCTCAAGTCCATGGCCGAGAACGATCGGGAGAAGGAGAACGCCGCACAGGAGTGGGGGAACATTTTGGCACATTGTCGAGCAAAGGTCCAGCCAGAAGACCGTGCACCGTGCGAGAGTGAGCTATGGGCGTTCCATGAAGCTTTCTACTCGAGCCTCCACGTGCAGGAAAGGTTCGTCGAGAAGAACAAGGCGCATCAGGCGCTGGCCCGCCTGGCACGTGAGGCGGAACTGCGCCGGGAATTTTACCGAGCTGCTTTGCACCTTACGTGCCTGGTGAATAATTTGCCGAGTTTGACTGGTCTGCAAGCAGGAAGTGACGGGTGGTGAACGTAGGATATTTAGTCTGATGAGTGCGTGAGAATGAATTGTTCTGAACGTGTTGCACGCATGTGTTTATTCTCCACGGCTGGAAGGACAAATCAAAGGTAAGGCCTGCTGCTGTTGCTTTGAACGCTCTAACGACTTGTGCTTACCTTTCGCCGCTTGATATTTGTCAGAACCCCGGAGGAGAGGGAAAGCATTAGCAGCAGCAGACGCTTGTATTTGTTGCTTCCTTTTACGTGCCCGCAGCAACAATTGAGTACGCTCCGGATGGGCACCCCACGTATCCATCTGGCGTCGAAGCAGCACAGTTTGTCTTACCCGAAGAAAGGCTTCCGTGGTCACTATGAGTTGTTGTTGTTTCGCAGTAGCATTGAACATCTTTCTAACGCGTTGTCTGTATCGCCCCCAGCGCAGTCTCCACAGAAAGCAGCGTGCAGCGCGCTGCATCGTCAATCGAGCCTCCCAACGCCTTAGCCGATGCATGAAGCGCTTACTTGCAACCTGCAGCATGATTGCTGCTCGTTCGCGGCGTTTGACAAGCTTATGATGGCATCGATAACCTCTCTGGATTGTGGCTGCAGCTTTACGCTTCCTCCGTCGTTTACGCGCAAGCTCCATGGCTTTCTCTAAAGTGGCTGCGTGCTCGAAAATTTCTCGTCGGAGTCGGAGCACGTACAATCTGTCGTGCATACCTCGGAAACAACGTTGGATATGCGTTGCTGACTGATGCCAACGACGCAGCGTGCACTCTTGTGCAAGCAGTTGAACTCGAGTCCGTTCTTCTACAACATTCCCGAAGGCTTGGAGCTCTGGATGGGTCCATATCCGCCGGTGGCGATTGATCGGATCTTCGTCCGCAACCGGAGAGCGATCGGGTAGATACAGTAGCGACCGAGCAGCTAGAAATCGAGTCCAAGCATCGTCACCGTCTTGAAAGATTTTAGCTGGTGGGTCTCGCCGCATGTACTTGGGAGTATACAACGCTAAATCGAACGGATCCTCCAGAATCATCGCAGCAGCACGATCGTTTCTTTTATTGCGGCGGTGGTTAACATGATGGCTCAATTGGTCTCGTGTTGGCATTATCAAGGTGATGTTAGAACGTGAACGCTTTCCTTAAGCAACTTCGTGTGGTCATCTAGCCACGTCAAGCAGATCATGCCAATCATCAACCGTGAACAGGTATTTTTAGTGGTATGACAAGCGGGGACGATGGCGATGATGGTCCACAATAGCTCGGCAGAAGTGCTCTTATCCTAGCGTTCACATCCACACCGACATCCTTTATAACGGAGAAGACTCAGCAGATCGTCTTCAGATTTTGAGAGAGCATTACATTTTTTAGGTTCCAGGGTGATGAACCGCGCCACGCACGCAGGTTTCTGTGCTTTCGATGAACGGAATGCTGGCGGTAGATTCCAGACGCAGGCGGAACTTCGACGCTTCAAGCACGTGGTAGCGTACACGACTCCAGGGGTCGACTGCGGCGAGAAAGGTACGTGCTGGTAATGGCAACTACTGGAAATGTATTTGATCTTGCGTTGACGTTATGATTCACTCCGATTCACAGTCGATGAGCTCCAGGATGGCAGTCCAACGTAAGTGATTGTGTTTATCAGGAAGACGTAGTGGCGAACATGGAAACTGATCGTTTGTTGACTCCTCCTTTTAGGAAAACACGAAGTGAAACACTAAGCACGTTTGCAAGACGAATGCGAGAGGAGCGAGCCGCCCACGAAGTCCGAATCGCACACATGAACCGCCGAATCACCGACTACCACAACCGAGTACGGGTCAAGTTTGGAAATAATGCTCTCTTCTTGACTGCATGGAGCTCATTGTTTGGTGATCGCCACGCTAGGAAAACGATCGACTCCACGCAACTACTGTGACAACTAACTTTCCTGCAATGCACCCGAGGACGCAAAAGATCTCACCAGGTATCTCGATTCGGATTCGCGAGTAAGTTTGCTCCGACGCTTGCAGTACTTATTTCCATGATGAAAAGAAGGAAGCAGGCATTGACACTCCTCTGCTTGACGTGATGTTGCTATACTGCGTGAATCTAGTCCCAAGCCTCCTAACGTGCTAACCATGGCGAAAAGGTTGCCTTCAGAGACGCCTCGTAATGAGCATGATACCATGCCGTGGAAGTCCACAGCAAGACTGGACTTTTCCAACCAAGAAGCTCGCGACTTGTACTGCGAAGCGCTCCTTCGGTACATCTGCCAACAAAAAGAGGACGCCACAATGGATGTGTCTCCAAGGAACCCAGAAGCAGATACAGCAAACAACGCTCCGCTTCCAGTCGGCTGGGAGGAGAAGACGGACGCCAAGGGACGAGTATTTTTTATCGATCATATCAACCGCGTCACAACCTGGGAAGACCCGCGCAAGAACCTTCAATCATAGCAAGTGCATCGACAACACGTTCAATATGACATCGTTAAACTTTGTTCAAATTCAGTGCCATCCTGTCACGCTTCGAGCATACAGTGAGGTAAAAGAAGATAGCTTTGCAAGCAGGCCGGCCACACGACAAGCGCATACAAGCAGCTGAATAGTCTGGTGAACAGTAAATGTATCAACACGCAACAGTTAAGGTTTACGCGATGTTGTTTCTTCAAGTTTCAAGCATGCATGCTGTCAAATTGTCAGGTTAACTCTCAAGCGCTACTTGGCCTCGTCAATCGGGCCCATTCTGTCATCGTACTGAGGCAGATGCTCAATCACCTCTTTGCTGCGCTCCACGGCATTTTGGAGCACGACACGATCGTACGCGCGCATCCAAGCAGCTACAGGCTTGTTCCCCATAACACTAAAGCGCCGGACATTCTCACTCATACCCAGGATAGTGTTCGACGCAGACGACGCCATCGCAGCGACATTGGCTTGGTCCCGGGCGATTATCCGCTTCTCGTGGGGATCATTGGATCCGTGGTGGCTCGAAAACGCATCTAGGGTCATTCGAGCCAGGTTGGACAGCTCTTCAGCCTTCATGCGCGCGTTCTTGAGTCTCGCGGCTGCAACAGAAACCTCCTTTTGTGCCTCCTTCACATCATCAATAGTGTGGCGGCGCCGAATTGCGAGATCAGTAGGCAGTGCTTGCGAGCCTCCAGAAGAGACCAGCATCAGGTCGGCCGGATCCACGTCGTCGTCGTTTAGCTGCTGCAGGATGAGATGCACGCGGTCATGCGAATCACGGCGAGCCTGGAGTCTCGCAAGCAAATATTTCGTGATCAATTCACCTGCGTGCTCCGGTGTTGATGGCTCCGTTGTCGACTTCATCTTGTGGTGAGTTGTGCTTGACATCGTGGTGGTCGGAGGATACATCATTCTTCCGTGAAGCCCAGGCGTTTTGGGTTCTGCTTCAAGACCCAGCGTCTGACGCATCCGGCGCAAGTCCACGTCCAAGGCTTGAATCGGGTCTTCTGGTTGTTTCTTTGAGTCGCTGTCCAAGGACTGGGGCGACTTCTGCGTGAAAGCACGAATGGTGACGCAGTTTGCTGCAGCGTCTTCGTAGATGCACAGATCTAGCGTCTCATTAACGCGCCAAAACAGCTTGGAACCATCGTACAGCAGCCGCCTCATTTGTCCCACAAACTTTGCCCCATCACCGGCTTTTGAGCTCTTGCCCAAGCCAAGTGAAGCTTGGTGAAGCGGCGAGAAGTTCACGTGGTCCATGAGCTTCTGCGCAGAGCGCACCGAGATTTTACACACCTCACTGCATCAACCAACACATACAATACGAAGTTAGAATTGTTGAGCACAGGGCAAAAGCGTAAACATCGTACCATGTGAACGTCGGCGTGTCAAGGTGATCGGGTAGTCTGATCATCTCGGCCGATGACGTTAAGTGTCGCTCCATCGTACTCTGCAACTGCTTTGCTTCTTCGGCGCACTCAGCACTGAAAGCGTCGATATCGATCTTGCGCAAGACTTGAGCAGAAATAAACTGCCAAGCTCAAGGACGAGGGGTGACCATGATCGCTATTCCTGATCACGATTCGCGCACCACAAGGAGCTGTCAAAATTAGCAGGGTTGCCTGGCCAGTGATGCTGGTGACCTGCTTTCGAGAGTAACAAACTGTTAGTGCAAAGCTTCACGAATGAATGCTACGATCGATGTATGTGCAAATTGATCACATGAATTTCAGCCATGAAGCTGTCAGAGCACGATCTATCTCTCCGGGAGCTTCGGCCCGTTTGAAGTATGAGAGGGTTCCTTGACATATTCGTCTTAGATGACAGGCGTAGCATCAGCCTCATCCTTCTTTTCCTCCGACATCTCCACCTCCTCCTCCTTCTTCTCGTCACGGGCAGCACGCTCCTGATCCTTCACCTTCTTGGCCTCCAGCACAGCCTCCTGCACAGCCGGGTTGTAGATCTTCATCTCTTTCATCGTTCCCAGCAGCACGGCCACATCCGCCTTGGCAGCCATCATGTTAACAGAGTTGCGACCCCGCCACACGACCACGTTCATCACCTTTGTCCTGTGAAAAAAAAAATGTTAGTTAAGCTACGACATCGTCGGCAAGCAAAATTCGCGTTTCAATGCAGGTGCAAATACGTACTCGATAGCAGACTGTCCGGGGCGGTCAAGAGAGCAGACAACGCTACCGATTGGGGCATCTTCGAAGTATTTGAGAGAAGCCGGCTCAAACTCGTCGAAATCCAGCAGGTCACCAAGCCTCTCCAGCATCATCTGAAAGTCCTTCGTAGACACCTTGGCCTTGCGTTGGTTCATGAAAGGCAGGATATGTGGCAGACCAGCCTGGCACACGCGGTAAACCTTGCCACCTTCCTTGGTTTCGTTGCGCTCGAACATTTTGAGTCCAGCGTAAACGACCTTGAGCTTCTTGCGCTTCATCTCTTCCAGCAGGGCCATTGTGATGCTCTCGGTCACAAAGGTGACGGATTTTGCGTCCTCCGACCGTGTGATAAGCTGCGCTGCCGAGAAGGCAGGGCTTACATCGTAGTACTCGCGCACGTTGGACCAGTTTTCAGCACCAAAAGCCACGTAAACCTCACCCTTCTTGTTGCGACGATCATCGCGGCGATTTCTTCGCGGTTTAGACTCATCAGTGCCAGCCTCATCAGATCCAGTCTTCTTCTCCTCAGTACCAACGTTGGTGTCACTGGCAGTGGCATCACTCAAAGGTGCTGCGCCTTCCTTCGGAGTCGATTCCTCCTTTTCGATCTTCACCGTTGCCTCTTCAGATTTATTCGTGGGCTTAGCCTTGTTAGTCGTCTCCACTTCTTCCTTGTCGTCCGGAGTCGGAGCCACCTTCTGCAGCAAGCAGATAAAGAAGCCCCCTGTGTTCTCATCTTGGGGCAAGCAGCGCATGCAGCGTTCCAGGTGAAGATTATCAGCCTCTTCCGCCGCAGGTGGGAACATGGTGGCCCGAATCTTGTCCTTCTTCTTCTCCTCCGTGTTCTTCACAACGTAGTCATCGTAAGACGCGTATTCCGTCAGCGTTGAGTCCAGCACCTTCCAAGTACTGATGCCAGGACGGCGCTTCAGCAGCGGCAGTGTGTTCGACACATCCACAAGCTCCAGCGACCCCTTGCTCCAACGCAGCAGGTCGGCCACCACAGCCTCGTTCTCCAGCGGGTTGAACGTGCACGTCGAGTAGCACATGTTACCGCCAACCTTCAGCAATGCCGCGCCGCGCTTGGCAATTTGCAGCTGCAGCGGGTGCAGAGCAATCCCGTTCTTAGCACTCCAGTTCTTCCAGATAAGCGGGTTCTTACGCAGGGTGCCATCACCACTGCACGGTGCATCGCACAAAATGCGGTCGAACACACCCTCTTTTTCCGTACCGTCCTTGCCGAGGAACGGGATGTTCTGGGCTTCGTGGCATGTGACCAGCAGAGCAGGCGAGCTGATACGCTTCGACTGGTGCACCAGCATGTAAGCACGCTTGAGATCCACATCATTGGCCACCACCACACCGGTGGGGGTCTTGCCCGTCGCGAACTCCTGCGAGTGCAGCGACTCGAGCAACTGCGACGTCTTGGAGCCAGGGGCAGCGCACATGTCCAGCACCTTGTGGTGCGGCTCCACACCCAGCACAAGGGGCGGGATCATGCTCACCGCCTCCTGGCGGGTAATGCTGCCACTGTTCGAGAGCTCCACGAGCCACGACTGGAACTCCTTTAGGATCGGCAGCTTGCGTACACGACGTCGCTCCACCGACCACGTAAAACCGCGGTTGTCAGGGTACCAGGGCATGGGGCTGATGGGCTCCACAGGCTCGTCGTCCACCACAAGGCCATCAAACTTGAAATCCTGCTCAATGTGCTCGCGAATGCTGCCAAATTAGTCACCAAAATGGGCGTTAGAGCTCTAATCCACTGCAAATTTCAGCTGCAGATGACGAGCTACTCACCGGTCAGCGAACGGGCAGGAGCTGTTGATGCGGAAGGTCGTGGGCAGTGGCGTGGCCAGCGCCTTCTTGAAGGCGTCCCAGTCCGCGTCCGGCACGATGTTCTGCGCCTTGTAGTACGCGTTGAAGTTGTCGTTCTCGTACACCCAGTCCGCGAACTTATCGGCGCGCCAGTCCTCCGCCTTGCCGTCCGCGCGCGACTTCTTGTTGCCGCGGCCGCCGCCTCGTCCGTTGCGCGATCGCTTGCCCATTTGTGCCGATGATGGAGGAATGCTGAGTATCACTGGCCACGAGCAAAAGTAGGTTTATGGGTACCAGTTTTGGGTCGAAAGTACCCATTTTGTTCTGCTTCCTGGTCAAGTTGCTTTTCAAAAGGCCAGAGGTCCGCCAATACAGTATCATATTGCATTGTGGCCAGCAAGTAGCACTAATAAAAACTGCAATTTACTAACAATCAATAATAAAAATTGCCGCAATCGGTATTGCAATTTATACTGAGCGCCTTCCTACTCTACCTCTGCCTTTGGTACCAGTAGGAACCCCGATGGGAATCTCAGCTCGGTAATCTACCGGCCAACTCACTCGCGTTCAAACTCACCGATGAGATCTTGAGGCAAGTCAGCTGCCGGCTGCCAAGTTAGCTCTGCATAGCCCACCCAGCCCACGAAGTAATACGTGGCACTTGCTGGGTTAGTTTTTTTTCGCGTAGATAGCATCGACAGTAAAAACATTTGGGCCGTCGCCGAAATCGGAGGAGTCATCTTCCGATGATGTCTCGTTCTCCTCCACGGCCAGGGTTGGGCAGCACCATGGCGTCGACTGGGCCTCTTGTCGAAGCGCTGCAAGGGGAGCCAGGGTAGTCGGGTTGGGTGCTTGGTGGCGTGCCTTTATGAAATTCATTGTCAATAATTGGGCCAATATAGTATTGTTCTGGGGCCACGGCAGACTAATAATAAAAATTAATATTGAAAAAACTGATTATTTATTGTATTGCACTATTTTATTCCGACCTCTGCAAAAGGCAACAGTTCGATTTAAGCGAATTTACTGCGGCTAATATATATTTTAGTCATACTATAGCTGGTGTAGTTTGGTCTGTATGTGGTGGTTGACGTCGTGTGCGTTGGATCTCGTGTGGTGATGGGATGCCTGCCAATGGAGCATGCTCACGCGAGTACGGCTGCGCACACGGAAATGTCGTCGCGCTTGCCCTGCTTCTTGTGCGCAAAGGCAAGCAGGTTGGACGCGCTGTAGAAAGCTAGCTGGCGGACGCGCTGCTCCTTGCTGAAGGCCGCGCGCTTCACGTCTAGAGATGGGATCGTCTCGCACTTCTGTCGGAATCGCTCGAACTCCTCGGCATCCACGGTCTTGTTGGCCTTGAGCTCTGCCAACGCCTCGAGGCAGAAGCCCGCGGCGGAGACGGCGAACGGGATGAACTGTGTGTTGCATGCGAAGGTGTCCTTGGCGCGCTGTACTGTCCTGCGCGCCATCTCCTCGGCCACGCCGCTCTTCGATCGAGCTGACGACAAGTCCGCAGCCGGGGCGACGCACGACGCGATATCGTCCACGTATAAGTTGTCGTGCACGCCGTCCGAGAACAGCAAGCACACGTCGTCTGCCTCGTACTCGAACGTCTGCACCTGCACCTCGGTGGCGTAATTAATGGCCTGGTTGCTGGACACCACGGCCGGCACGTTAAAGTCGTAGATGATGGAGTCGCTCTCGAACACGAGCGCGCCGCCGCGGAAGACGACGCACTTGCAGTCGCCGATCGTGTAGACGAACATCTGCCGCGAGCTCTCGTCGAAGAAAACAGCCGAGATGGTCGAGTCGAGGCGCCCTTTGCGCTTGGCGAGCTTGCGCGCGCTCTTGGTGGCCGCCTGCATGCTGCGGCCGAAGTCCTCGGCGCAGGGCGGCTCGTCTCTCGAGCGCTTGCGCAGCTTGGACAGC
>JAHWLE010000739.1:0-17873 GCA_024679135.1 Phytophthora foliorum
GGTGCTGCCCACGGCGCTCACGGGAGCCAAAGCCAAGGACGCGGGCGTGGACAGGCAGCTGCTGCAGTGGGTCTTCAGGTGCGACGACGAGGACGGAGACGCCGTGGCCATGCGGACGGTGAAAGCCATCAGGTTCCTGGCAGACCCGAGGGTGGAGGTGAAGGGCGTCAAGACGGCCGAGAAACTGCTGGACCCGTACGGATTCATGCCGCCACGGAAGGTGAGAGAGAAGGGGGAAAGGTGGTGGGTTGGTGGGGACTGACGGCGGTGTAGTTTCTCGTGGTGATCAACCCCGCAGGAGGCACGGGCGATGCGCAGCAGACGTTCGAGAAGCAGGTGGCGCCGGTGCTGGAGCAGGCCAATGTCGAGATGGAGACGGTCCTCACCCGTAAAGCCGCCCATGCGACAGAGATTCTGGCCGAGGTGCCACTGAACAAGTATGACTGCGTTGTGGCGGTCGGAGGAGACGGGCTGCTGTCGGAGAGTGAGTGTGTACCGTGTGGGTGTGGCGAGTGTTGGAAGGCTAATGTTGTCGCTTTGCTGTAGTGCTGCAAGGGTTGATGGCGCGCAAGGACTGGCAGCAAGCCATTCTACAGCCGCTGGGGGTGAGCGCAACCTGATTAGTTAAATTCATTGCCGTCTTGACGTACTAACATGTTGCTGTTGTTGGCAGATCATTCCGGGTGGATCAGGCAACGGTCTCTCTGCGTCGCTCTTATCGCGAGCTGGAGAACGTTTCGAGGCGATGAACGCGGCATACTCTCTCGCGAAGGGCCACACGCAGGAGCTGGATCTGTTCACTGCCACCAACGGCGATGGAAAAATCATGCACGGGTTCTTGTCCCTGGAGTGGGCCTTCATTGCCGACATGGACATCAAATCCGAGCGGTACCGCTTCTTTGGTGATATGCGTTTCCTCATTGCATCCACGCTGCAGATTTTTGGCTTCGGGCAAACGAACTTCCCTGGTCGACTACGTTACCTGGTCTCCAAGGAAGACGAACCGCTACCGGCGAAGTATCACGACACCGTCAGCGGCACGGAGACGACAGCCAAGCCAACATGCGTTTGTCTTGATAAGGAAAAAGGAGAAAAGTCTGAAGAGTGGAAGGAACTGGATGGTCCGTTCTACATGTTCTGGAGCATGAACGTCTCCCATGCCGCCGCGGACGCTCACATCGCACCACCCGCCGGGATTTCCGATGGTTACTTCTACCTGATGTTAGTTTCTGGCGAAAGCTTTTCACGCATGGGACTCGCTAGCCTGATGATGGGGATTGAAGAAGGAACCCACCTGGATGCAGAGCGTGTACAGCTCATCCGAACGCGTGCCTTCACCGTGCGTGCCAGCAATGCCGACGACCTCATGTGCGTCGATGGTGAGCTCTTTCCTGGACCTGAAGTGAAGATTGAGGTGCATCGCGCGCTGGGTCGTGTGCTTTGCCTGCCAGGAAAAAAGTAGTATGGTCGGTACGCTGCGGATGGATAGAGACGCTAACGAGGCGTATTTGAAGGATGCACGGCGAAGGTAAACTGTAAACGAATCTTTGTTTATGTGAGAGCATTTGATTGACGGCGCAGATGATGAGATGTCGCGAAAAGGATGGCAGGTTATGCACACCATTAAACATTCCAATGTTGCCACTAAAACGCTGCTTTCCACACGCGGATCTCTTCCAGGATGCGCTCATGAAGGCGCTGAAGTATCTGTGGGCCAACACGCTCGACTACTTCGCCAGAATTCTCGTCGGAGGGGTATGGAAGCTCAAGCAGCTCCTTAGCAACGAGTAGTGCCACCGACTTGTCAAACAATCTCGTTTGAGGCTCTTGAACCGCACTGTGGGGAGTTTGGGTTTCTTCTCGCGCTTCTGCTGCGTGCCGACGCTCCAAGAAGTCATGCGCTGTGCGACGACTGATACCCTTTTCGTTCAGCAGCACCAGTTCCTCCCAGAATAATGCTATTGTCCCTGCAGTAGCAGCCGTATGATCCGAGTCTCCATGCAGTAGCACTTGCAAATCTTGCATCGTCAGTTTTTCTTGCTCTTTACGTCCAGGCGCTACACCCAGGCGCTGGAGCCCTTCGTCGTCGTCATCGTCATCGTGAACTTCGGCGCTTTCATTTTCTGTTTGCTCGGAAGTATTTGTTTTTTGCTTGTGGCCTAGCCGATAAATGCGTTCTTCAATGGAGCCTTGAACAATAAAACGATGCACGCGAGTGCGCCTTGTCTGGCCCAAACGATGAACACGGTTGACTGCTTGTGCCTCGATACTATTGCTGAGTAGGGGCTCGACCAGGATAACCTCGGTCGCTTCTACGATATTGAGTCCATTGGCGCCAACTTTAAAGGGCAGCGCTAGCACACAGGCTGCTGGGCATGCTTGAAACTGACGCAAAAGCTTCGGTAGCTGGCGCTTCGTTCCATACATGAAGCAACGTACGCCAAGACGCGGTAAAGCATGCACCACCAACTCCAGCATCTGAGACCACTGCGAAAACAGCAAGCACTTAACGCCAGGGTTTTCCTGTCGAAGCATGTCGACACGTTTCAGTAAGGCATCAAGCTTAGAGCCCAAGCTCCCTGAAGGCGAAGGCTGTCGTGGAACTTCAGACATGACTTCAGCATCGTTTTGGTTGTCAGGGTTGCTTGAGTCCGATGTCGATCCTTCCACAACAATAGTTATACTTTCGACGGAGCATCCACGACGACAGGTTGGACAGCGAATACTTTTCCGGGTATGACGTCGACCACCAGTCAAGTTGGATATACAAGCCGTACAGAAGACGTGCGCGCACGGCAATACAGCGCGCCTTAACGTAAATTCCTGCAGACAGACGGCACATATAGACCGCGTAGATTGTGGCAGTCTGTAAGCTTCCGAGCTTTGCTGCGACTGATGTTCTTGACGAGCATGCGACTCACTCTGCAGCTGCAAAAGATACCGCATCTGAGCCATTTTGTCGCGCAGATCAAGGTCGGCCGCAACGCGCTCCCCCTCCAACTCGGCAGCTCGTACCGGCACTTCTACACGCTCCAATTTGTACAGCCGCTCAGCTTTTGTGCGTGCCGCTGGCTCTCCAGGCTGCCGTAGTCTCAGCTGGCTGCACGCCATAACCAATTCGTCCAACGCGCCTAGACGCTGATGCTGAGTCTGGAAAAGCTTCTTTGCTGCCTGCCACTCGCGCTGCAGTTTCACCCAGAAGTCCGTCTCAGTTTGCATAGACGTCTGAATATTGGTCGCAAGCACTCTTCCATCCTGTTGTGAGCGTAACGCACTTCGTGCACAACTAGCAATCTCCTTGAATATCTCAACGAATAGAGATACTGATAAACCTCCAGCAGTGGCCCCGGTCGCAGCACTGGTGGCACCATCATCCAAATCTTCATCATCTATTAAATCCATGATTCGTCCTTTTCCAACAAAAGTCTTGTCGATTCCAAGAAAATGTTTTCGATAGGTTTCAAGGTCCTTGTACAACTGACAATGGACACATGTCGGGCCCGTTCCACCGTCACGGCACTTTGCACAATTTCCAGATAATTCAATATCAGCGTCTGTAGGCGACCCGTCGCTCAAGGTCTCAAGACGCTCAAAAAGACCTCGTCGCCGATTTGCCAATGCTTCTAACTCGCGCACAAGTAGCAACCGCAAAGAACGCGTGCTCACGAGCTGAGAGCAAAATGTCGTCCCCCAACGAGTGTCAAACCCAGAAAGTCGAGCTTGTACTCGGGCCACCAGCTGCTGTTCGTTGTTGTTTCGCTCGCTTTGCTCAATAATGGCAAGGGCGTCATTCCACCATCCCCCCGACGTACACAACATTTCTGACGGTATCTCGGATGAATGTCTCTGACTTGTATCGATCTCCTGGGTGATTTTTCTTAAATTACTGAGAGCCTGAGCATGCATCGTATCCACTTGCAGCAAATAATATTGTCGGATGTGGCGAGCACTTTGTCCAAGCAATGCACATTCGTGAGAAATGGCCTTTCGGTCCTCAATGCCCAGATCATCTGAGTCAGGAAGCAGGCCTGTCGACGTGATGCGTTTCTCTAGAGCAGGCAGCGCGGGTAGCATACTCAATTTCTTTGGATCCGCGGTTGCTGTATTTCCTTCAGAAGAAATAACTCCATTCTCGAGGTTAATATTGCTCCCAGGAAGCGAATACAACTTCTGGATGCACGTCTCGAGGTTCTGTAGTATGTGTAGTCGTGGAAGCAGATCAGCGCGAAAATGCGGCCAGTTTGTGCGAATAAGGCTAATCTCTGCCATATACTTGAGGGCGGCACCGGACATGTTGCTATCCAGCACAAGAAGAGCGGCCAGGCCATTTTGCGCACCGATAAGCTGTCGCTGTGCCTCCTCGCATTCATGTTTTGCCTTGTTCACGAGCTCTTGAAGAAAGGCATCCATCGTCATGACAGTACCGGCTGTTGAGCTGCCTCCGGAGCCCCACGCTTGCCTAGCACCGCCGACCTGAGGATGGCAGCACAACTGCCGCAAAACGAGCAAATCCTTCCACAAGCGATCGTCTCGCTCAATGGCATCGTTCGTCTGCGAGTTCTGCCTCTGACGTTGCTGAACAAGAGAAACAATTAGTTTTTCCTGACGTTCGTAGAAGTGTCGCTCCACAGCGGCGAAGTGACACCAAACGACCTCGCACTTTTGTGGAGGTAGGCCCAACTGATCCAGCACGTGCCTCTTGCCAGTGCGCCACAAAATACCACCTCCTTTAACAGCACCCCCTGCACCTTGGCCGCCCCATAAAAGCAGGTCTAGCACACGATCAATCGCTCCTTGAATGAAATTGTGTTCAACGGATTCTCGAAAGAATCCCAAATCTAGACCCTCTTGTTCGTTGTGTTCCGTCTGCAGTAGTTGTCGATTTACCTCTGAAGTATCTTCCGCTTGTGACGAACTGTACGGCGGGATACGCAAAAAACGTAAGTAGCCAAACAGCTCGCTCACACGTGACGAAAATGGTGTACCCGTGACCACCCATCGGTTACTAGCGCTAAGTCTCGATAACGTTAGCGCTGCTTGTAAACGCGTGTTCTCCACTCCAACCTGGGCCTCGTCCATACAGACGCGCCAGAAGTTCAATGCCACGAGTGGAGAACTCACGAAAGCGTAGCGTTTGCTCTGCGAACGAGTACTCGAACGACGATTTCCACCCTCAGTCGTAGGGACGTGGCGTAGATCAGCTGCAAGGGCCTCATACGTCGTTAGTACGACATCATAGCGAGCTAAGACAAGGCCCGGTGATGCTAATACTTGCCACGCCGCACTTGGACCTGCTTCCTCCAATCGCGTTTTTAAGGCCCGGACGCCTGGATACCTCATTACCGAAAGCGCACCACCGCGGACGTGATGTGACAGCTCATTCTCCCACTGCGCATGAATAGGTTCAGGTGACACGATAAGAGTTGTTCGGCTCGCAAAGCTTGGTCGCTCGTTGCTTTGGCAATGATAACACATGAACCCTCCACTCGACCATGATTTGTTTGAAGTTGATCGCACCGTATCGAAATCCCAGAGTCCAAGCGAATTAGGAGCTGGGCTAGATTCAGTATCGCTACCGCTCGCATCAATCACGTAACCAGTACAGATCTGGTGGTGCCATGTACCACAAAACTCACATTGCACGAGTCCCAGTGGGTGGTTGTCCGACGAACCACAGATACATGCCATAATATCGTCCTCGTCATTCTGATGGTCTTCATCTCCATCGTGAAGAGAGGGTGAATGGGACGACAGTAGTTGCGCTCTCAAGGACGGTCGGCGGTGGCTCAGCACGAGTGCGATCACCTCTACTGTTTTCCCGAGCCCCATTTCGTCGGCAAGAATGCCGCCGCGAACCGTTGAAAAATCTAGTCTCTCAGGTCGGAGCTGCTCTTCTCGCAGAGGAATGGCTGATGGCTCAGGATGGAACGCAGCACAAAACGGGTCATATGCCTTCAACTGTCTTGTCGCTGCCTTAGTGAAGGTAACACACACGGGAAGTGTGCCAGCTTGTTGCGCCGACGGCTTCTCCCGTGCCAGCATCCAAGAAACTGCAGCTTTTTGATACGTTCGCAGCGTCGGCAGAAGATCCGTTGAGCTTGCCTCGCTTTGTTCAAATGCACTGATGTCGCGACGCAGCTGCTCTGCTGCGTCAATTCGCGCATAAATCTCTGGCATCGCAAACGTCCGACCCTCAAACTGCGCACACGCCGCTTTGTTAGGACCGACGAATCGATCGTACAGCACTTCAATCTCGTTCCAGTATCGGTATCTGCAGGTCACCTCCCCTTCCGACAGCTCCCTCTGCGCATCATGCGTCTTTTTGAGCAGCCAAATCATCACGTGGTGCATCGCGCGCATCGGCGTTGCTCTCGGAGGCGCCAGGAGTGGCACCAAGCCCCTCGAGCTGCAGTTTTTCATGTACTTGGGCCACGCCACTCCGACCGAGAAGCTGAAGCTCCAGGCACCGTCTCCTCCCTCTCGTGTGGCATTGATGTGGAGACTCAGCAGCTTCTGCTCTGCTAGCGTGGCGACGTGAGGCTGCCAGGTCTCGTACGTGTGCGGGAAGAGCTCTGATAGGGACAGTTGGACGTCTTCGTGGCCGTGGCCTTGCAGCTGCACTTGGTCGCTCTCTGCAAGTGTCAGATGCAGTTGCAGAGCAGTTGGGGGGCTCTTGGCAGTGCAAAACGCAGTTAGAGAGGACGCGAGGGAGGAATCCACGGGGAACTGGAGCTGCAGCGCGTCATCTTCGCCCCATCCGTCGACTGCCGAGAGACGCAGAGGCCCCGTGCGCTGACGCTGGACGACGCCGCGTTTTGGACGCTTGGAGACGCTGCGCTGCGGCGGATCGAGCGGCCGCTTGGACGGCGTCGACTTGCGGCGAGGCATCTTTCTGATTATGAAATGGGTTGGCAAATGGGAAGTTATGTAGGAATTGTGTAGATACAGCGTTTCAGTCAAAGGCATTTTGGTTACTGGTGGACCATTCTACACAGCACTATTACGCTCATCGTCTTCCTGTTTTTGATCCTTCGACTTGTCCACAGTAATAGGAATCATTCCGAGTTGCATCTTGTTCATCACCACCACGTACAGGGAGATGGTCACGGCCATGATGCCGGCGAGCGTGAAGTAGAGGAACTCCATGTGGCCGTCGTTCAGGTTGGACGGAATGTCCTTGCCGAAGAGAAGCACGAGGACGGAGAGCAGCGTGCTGCCCATGGAGTTGGCGAAGAACGCGAGCGCAATGGACGTACTGCGCATACTCTGCGGCACCTCCGAGTAGTTGATGTCGTAGGACGCAACAGCAGCCAGAACCTCCGAAAGTGCCACCAGTAGGTATTGCAGGATGGCCGTCCACCACGGAATGTCGTTCATCACTTGCCCACCATCGTCGTTCAGGATGAACTGAGTTTCGCTGTTAGAGTCCACGTACGTCAATGGACCCGCGTTGCGACGGATGATCTCGTAGCAACCTGTCCAAATCATGGCTCCAGTGATGACGCAGTAGCCGGCAAGCACCTTGCCGTAGCGGCTGGGAGGTTTTCCAACGAATTTCGTGTACATTGGGTAGATCACCTTCTCGGTGAGTGCGACAAAGATCATACAACCAACGGGGTTAAACGCTTGAACCGAGGGGCCCGGCATTTGACTAGCGCCCGGGCCGCTGCCGAGACGCATATCCGTCTGCTGCACGATCGATTGATTATTGCCGCGCTGATTCTGGCACATCCAAAACACCACTTGAAAAGCGTTGAGCGGCAGAATCCGAACCACTTGCTTCACATCGTCCACGAGGTCGCCGTCAAATCGACCACCGACCGTCTCCTTAGCGCTCTCCATGAACGTCGAAGTGCGACCGAAGTAGATCCAGAGGAACGTTGCAATCACGATCATCACACCACATGCGTACGAGATGTTGTGACCAACTTCACCATGGTCCGACAGGAAGGAGGCCAGGATGTTCAACGCAAACGCGGCAACGTACAGGATCGTGCCGAGCGTGATCATCTTGGCACTAAAATTCTTCTTCGCGTGGTTGATCACAATCCTGATCACAAGAGCGATCGACTCCCTCGTCGGAGGCACGTTCACGTAGCGCTTGCGAGAAATCCAGAGTAGTCCCAGGAACAAAAGCACCATGACAAAGCCGGCAATATACACACTGACGTAGCCGTAGTCCGCGGGAATAGCGCCGACTCCATGGATGGACACGTACGGGAACGCAGCGTAGCCGATAAACGCACCAACGTTCGCGACGGCATATTGGATGCTGAAAAAGAGAGACTTCTCGGTCGCAGGAGCAGCGGGTGAAAACTGGTCACCTCCGTACGAAATGACAAGTGATCGAAGGCAGACTTGGGAGGTTGCAACGCCGAGGAACAAACCGATGTTGAAGATGGTCTTGCTTGCACCGATGTGGCTTAGCACTGTGGGTAACGCAGCAACGACGAGGAGGAGGAGACCAAAGCAGTCGAGAGTGGCCGCAGACAGCAACGTCTTGAACTTCCCGAGACGCTCGTCAGAGATGTAGCCAGCAATGATGCACATGAACTGGCACAGGGAGTCAAACGTCAGCTTCATCGAGGTGGAGCCTTTGTTGGACCACCCCAGCTTCTGGAAAAAGTTCTTGAGCGACTGCGCGATGGCAAAGTTCGTGACTTGGCTGAACGCCGATAAGATAAACAGAATGATGCAAACGTTCTTGAGCACATGCATGGCATACTTGGTTGGGCGATCATCCCAGAGCTTGGTGCTTACGTAACTGGTGACCGAAGGGGTTAGCTGGGGTGTAAGCACCGGAGACGGAGATGGTTGCTTGGACATCTGCGCGGCTGGGGGTGATTTTAAGAATGAGCTTTATGACAAGAACTGAGGTCGGCAGTGACTTGGGCGTTGGCAAAGATCATGACGAAGGCCAACGACGACATTTACAGGGTCCACTTGATGTTATGCGTCTTTTCTTCGTCCATGCTATGTGTGTTTGAGATGGTGAAAGTGAAGCAATTGATAGTATCAATTTGATACCGAGCCTTGCGGTCTTCGGACGCTTCAGCCTTCGCTAAATTGTCTGCCGGCTGCATGCGCACACATACCAGGCAATGTCCGCATCGAGAACAGCCTCGAAGTCCTCCACAGCCACGAGGAGATTCAAAATGAGCTGAATGTGCTTGGCATCGATATCGCCAAACTGGATCAGCAGCCGGGTTATTGAAGCTGAAATGCACGTCTTGGACAGTATGATTTGCCATTGGTTGTTGATCTGCCTCGTCACGTGGTACCCGCGCAGAATGATCAGCAGGGCGCGATCAGGACTTCTTGCGTCGATGCCACGATTCATTGCGCTTTCAACAATGGTTGTAGTGATCTCTCCATGATATCCATCTGCTCCTCTAGTGAGTCGAGGTTTGCTATAACTTCGGCCTGCGTTGACGAGATCCAGTTCTCCATCACATCGGAGTAGTAAGGCGTCGACAACCCCCTGGTTTGCAAAGCGTGATACGTGTCGGTGCTCTCCATGGGCTTGCGTTTGCGGCACAGCTTGAATTGGTGCGCTGCCCTTTGCAGCGGTCGATCGACTGATCGCTTACTCTGCGGCTTCGAGTTGCCATGGCCACCACTTTGACAATGACGCTTCCAGGTTGCGTGAATAAGCCTTGCGCCACACACACGAACAGCGCGCTCCCACCTCAACCTGTCCATGGCAGATAACACCGCGTGCTCTCGCTTGGTGCCTTTCAGTGAGTCAAGGAACTCGGACGTCAAGAGAGAGATGAAGACCAAGCCACCAACAACTGCGCCTAGCACAATGACAACACGCCCGCCCGTTGTGATTGGATACGCATCGCCATATCCTACCCCCGTCATGGTGACGAGAGTAAGCCAAAGCGCGTGGTCCTCGCCGTCCAATTTGGAGGGAAATGGCCTCTCAAAAATGGAGACCGCGGCGGCCGTGCTCACCCACAGGGTCACAAAGAGAGAGAAAAGCACTTTGGACGGCCGCAATGCGAAATATACCCGGAAACTCCACCACAGCGAATTGACCGGCACGTCTTTCCAAGTGACAATCGGAGAGCCCACCGTAATCGCCTTGTCATTGACCAATTGCTTCAAAAGCTGGTTGCGAATCACACGTGCAAACCAATAAAGGCGCACCAGCACAACCATATTCACGATCTCCAGCGGATACGAGTAATGGAGCTCGCAGGCGCGACTACTAGATGTCATCGTCAGAGGTATAGGGCACGCAGGAATTACGTCCAGTGTAGCCCGAGGCAGTGTATACCGATCTTCATCCAGATACATTCGACCGTGTATCAAAGGAGGTAGAAAAACTCCACAGAGTAGCAATTCGGCGACGAATGGCAGGAGCAACAAGCGAGGCGAACGCCATAGTGAGTAGCGGCAATCCAGGGGAATTTGATTCCGCAATGCCATGATTTCCATCTTCACGCAGTATCGATAGTGTACTTGGTGAAGCAGAATGAGCGTGATCAACGTCAGTAACATGGCGTACGTTTCTCCTGGCGACTGCAAAGGAAGATCACGGTGATACTCAGCAGATGAGCGCCATATCGCGCGGAACTGCATCCACACAGTTAGCACCGAGAGTCCTGCCAACCCAATACAGAAACTGTCACTGCGAGCACGCAACTTGTACAGAGTGCGCAGGCGTTGGTGGGTATTCAAAATGTGTTTGGTAGTTGGAGGTACTGCTTTGTTCAGTCTCGTAAAGCCCTTCCTCTGACCACCGTTAGCAGCAGACAACCCGAGATAGACAGCAAAACACATTTTGCAGCGCTCCTTTTCCCACAGCCAAAGTAGCGCGGTTAGACCGAGAAAGAGTACTACAAGTGCTGGTACGCGCTCCCATGCAGACCACGGGAAGTATCGACCAAGAGATCCTGATTGCAGCATGATGCGGGTGACTGCGTCTAGAGTGTCAGAGATACCAGCGTCATCGACGTCGCTGTAAGTAGTGTTCATGGGGAGGGTCCGAAATGACAGCACATTCACGCGTTGTGCATATTCAAGCGGTGAATACCCAGCGATTTGGAGAAACTGCGATATTTCGAGAGGTAGCAGGAGTGCTAGAACAAGAAATCCACCGATCCATTTGCTAGAGAAGCACAGTCGTAGCCGGAGAGGAAGGTGAAGCGTAGCTTGGTCCAAGGGCAATCCAAAGATATGAGAGTCCAATGGAGAAGAAAAACTCGGGAACTCCCAGTCCTGTACGACCCATAGCAGGTCCATAGCTACGACAAGTGAGCAGAGCATAGCATACCAAGACGAATTACTCAACCAAGACTTCATGGTATCCCCCTCATCTATATCTGTAAGGCTCCACTCCATCCACTCAGTTTGAATCATCGATATTGCACCAAAGTAAACCCCACCGAGACCAATTCCGACCAGCGAAAGCCAACACCATAGCAGACGCACAACCGGTAGCTCCCTATACACTCGACGCACCGAAGACAACCAGTTGCCAAACAGAACGCGACTGTAGTCGCGGTCCTGCAGTACCCAATCAAGCGTCACCAACAGCTTTAAGCAGCTCAGAGTCAGCAGTGTAGTTGATAAAGCTTTTTGTAACTCGAGCTGGCGCAGGCTTGTCCAGGTTTCATTTTGGTCTTCTGGAAAAAGCACGATCTGGATTGGAACAACTTTTCTGATAGAATACATCACCGCGGCCCAGAGGAAGGGAAATATTGCAGCCATAAAGGTCCAAGAGCCATGAGAAGACCCGATGTTCCAGACGTGCGACCGGACCGCTGGTACGTCTGTAGAACCACCAGAGAGGAAAGTATGCACTGCCATCACTCCCCGTCGAACTCCTGCGTCTGTTTGAGTGTTCATACTGGCCTCAGAGGCTCTCGAAAGTCTCGAAAAAGTTCGGGTAGCGTGGTGGAACGACACCTCCCAGTTCCATTGGCGCTGCACAAGTCTCGGGTACGCCACAAGTCTCAGGAACAGCAGCAGCGCGACACTCAGGCCACTCTGGAAGAGAAGCTTCTGCCACGTGAAGCCTGTGGTTAGTGTCTTGACTAGATCTCCGTATACTGGGAAGTAGGCGGGGCTCTTGAGCGACGTCAGCAGAGGGGAGGTGACCCCCAGGAAGAAGCACAGCACCAAGTGAACCAGACAGCACAACACCCGCAGCGCCGGATGCCGCAGCGACGTGAGCACCCACGTGGACTTGAGGTAGACCTGGTCGTTCGAGTGGGAGGCATCCGAGCGAGGCTTTGGTGGCGACAGCATCGACAGATTTGCGGATCCACGAATTGTTGGTTCACTTGGGGTTTGTATGTGAAAGAGTGATTGTTTTTGGGCAAACCTACAGACAATGTGCTGGTCACACCATGGTTGCGGTAGGTGGCAGTAGTTTCCGGAGTTAGTTGGTGCTTGCTTGGTGCGAAGAGCGCGAATTGGAAAATGAGAGTGCATTCATCGCCCACGGACCGACCGGCTGGCCGCCAATGCAGCGTTGATAGCGCTGTATCGTTGGTCTTGCCGGGTTGAATGATGCGATGCAGCATTGACGGTCTGGCGTACGGGCAGGCGGGTCGTGGTTTTTTTTCCTGCACTCCCTTGTCGAGACGCCGAGCACCGTCTCTTCGCCGGTTCAAACGTCTTGGCAGTCGGTCTAGGTAGAGGGAGCTCACGTCGGTGCACGTCAAGTCATACGATCGATTCTTTAGTCAGTGACTAATAGTTGCCACTCATCCAGACATGCAGGGCGACGGCACACGAGAAGGCACCGACGCAAATCGTGTTGTTCCGCTTAGCCGCTAAGTTAGCGCGCCATCGGTGTGGTTTCTTCTCGCTTTCTCCTGGATACCAGATGCTGCACGACGCAGCGCATCGATCGTCAGTGACCCCCGCTTGGTGTCGCCACGAGGCCGATGAACTACACAGTGAGGCTGGTCGACCCTCTGGATGGCTGCCTTCTACAAGAGTATTTTCTAGTCGGCCCGCGGCGTGGTGGCACTGATCTCATCAAGCAGCGCTGCTTTGCACCGACTCCGTGAGCAATGGGCCATTGCCAATGGTGCACCATAGCATTGCACCGTAGTGCCGCGACAGCACTGCCGGTACATTTGTCACGACAACTTGCATACGCCGCTGCAAGATACCACGTGTGCCGCGGAGATGTGCACCGGGTGGCGACTAGATCAACGCACGAACAACGACACACAGTCAGCCAGCGTCAAACAGCGAAAAGAACGGACGGCGGAATCGCTTGGCCATCACGCTTGCACTGTCCGAAAGGTGCCGAACATGTGAACCGGATGACGTGTGCGCTTGGGAAGAACTGTACTAGTACGCTGTAGGGTACATGTCCAACCCCAAGCAAGGCGGCAGCAGAAGCGGATGGCGCACGACTCCCAACGCGTTCGACGTTTGGTGTCGGGCGTCTCCACGCCGTCCACTGGAGCCAAGTGGTGCAAGAACCCGCCTACAAATGCGGGTCGACCACGGATATGGACTGCGTGCCACGGCATCCGCGTCGATGTGCGGGGGTTCACGTTTCCATATTGCATTGTACCCGTCGACAAGGCTAGGTTGTGCGGGGGGTTGCAAGCTCGCGGGCCGGTGGAAGTGTGGTGGTCGTCACGGGAAAGCAGTAGGCTCCTTGGGTTGATGGCATAACGTAAGACCCAACTTGTAATTGTCTCGCGGCTGACTTGTAGTGGTCGACTCGACTAATGGCTATCGAACTGTTGTGGCCGATTAAATTAAGCGAACGACGGCGCGTGCTAGCAAGCAGCGGGTCGCCGAGAAGACGTACAGTAACACGGTCAATAACACGACCCGCGGCACGTTTCGGTATCTAACCGACTACTGCCGTGTTTTCTCTTGACCCTTGCACAGACAGCTTAGGGGCAAACTCTAACATGTTACAGATACGGACGTACAGCTACCGCGCTACAGCCTGGTCGTGTGACTGGGCTGCGCCCCCGTGATAGGGTGGTAGATGTACTCCCGTTACTGCAATGTTGTAGATGCCCTGACGCCGCTCACCATTCTCCCTGCGACGTCAGCGACCGACTCGCGGCACTGGCGGGTGTAGAGCTTGAATGCGTCCTAGGCCCAGCGGCCGTGGAATTGGATCGTCAGCGGGTCCACTCCGACCCGGTACATATTGGTGGCACCGCCTGCTCTGAGAGAATGAGTACTAAAACGGGCTGGATCTTCGCCAGCGGCGCGTGCGGCGCGTTGGATCGCGGTCGCCACGCGTGCTGCAGATACACAGCTAGGGACGCCATCCTTGGCGAGGAACACCGCTACAGGGATCGTGACTGGTAGCTGACTCCTCGCTTGGAGCAGTAGCAGGACGCCGAGGACCGGGCACATGAACGGATGCCCCGAGCGCTCTAGCGTCCGTATGACGGGCGCGTCACCCTGATTTGTCTTTGATCCGCGCAGGCGAATGCATGCTGCGGTTGCCACGTTCGGGTCGGACATGGGGACACCTGACGCATCGACCGCTAGAACGTCGGAAGCTCTGAGCGCGAACCACTGGAACCCGGTGCGCGTGGTGGCCACGACTTCGGAGCGCCGCAGCAAGAAGAATAACGCCAGACACAGAACCCCCCATAGCGCCTGGTCGACAGGGTCGTGAAGGTCGAGCGTCGAGAAGCACGCCTCGAGTATGGCGAGAGATACCGGAGCTTTCTGCCTGCGGGGTGCATCGCGCCTACCAACGCCCTTCAGGATCATGCGGACCTGTGGATGGTGGACTGGGAGGTCGAAACCGGCGGCCAGGAGGAAGTGCCGAATTCCGCAGAGGTTTAGCTTGATCGTTGAGCTGCGCACGGGACTTCGCGACCCGAAGCCGAACTGCGCGCCAGCGATAATGAACTCGGACAATACGTGGACTTGCTCAGCTAGTGGGACGGTCAGTTGCCACGTCACGCCCTGCATGCGTGTCCAACGCCTCCAGTGGTCGAAAGCCCGTGAATACAGCTTGAAGGTGGAGTTAGCAACGGAATGCTCTCGGAGATATTGCTCCATGCCAGGTCTAACTCGGTGATACTGGATGGTGGGGAAGCCTGCGACCAGCCACGGGTTAGATCGGAGAACAAATGTGCATAGCCATCGTTCTGCCAACGACGGGATCCGGCGTCCACGGCCGTATTCGCAACACCGGGAACGTGCGAGGCGGAGATGCGGAGCCCAAGCCGGTGCTCCAAGATGCTAAGCAGGCGGATGACAACCTACGCGCGCCGATTGCGCGACGACATCTTCGCCTGCCAAGCGATGACCAAGGTGTTATCGATGCGGAAGTGGACGTGAATCAGACTTGCCTCTGGTCGGACGGCTCGCCATTGCGGTGCCTACGCCTGGATCGCGAAAGCGCAGGAAAGAAGCTCGCGGTAATCGATGTCAAACTCGTTGGCTGAGCCTTGATTAAACTCCGCGATGAGCTCGCGCTCAGCAGGCGAGTATGCGTATGTGAGCGAAAGCCGGAGGGCTAGGACAAGTGCGCAAATCCCCACGTCTGACGCGTCTGTGACCACTGTAAAGTCGGGTTCGGGGAGTGAATCAAAGTACACGAGGGGGACCCCATTCAGAATTGGATCGCTGAGAATATGCCACCGCCAGACGAGATCTTCGCGCATGCCGGCCGTGATTCCGACGCGTGTAAATCGGTGGAGATGACGCTCACTTGTTCGGAGACGCTGGAGGAAAGCGTGCGCTGGGCGGACACAGGTCGCCACATGGCGTAGTGAACCAAGAAGGGAGCGGAAGGCTCGTCGCGATAGACTCGTGGCGTGATATGCGGATGCCACTAGGCCAAGCGCCTTTGCGATTTTCGAGGCAGGCATGGCGACGGTCGCTGCCGCCGTTTCGAAGACCAGACCAAGCACTTTTGGCGTGTGCTCCATGTCGTGAACTTCTCTTCGTTCACCGCAGAGGGGCCCATGACTGTTGTCATCACGAAGCGGAGTGATCGCTCGATGTCGGCGCAGCGCGCCCCAACGTCGGCTGCGACATTAATGTGGTCGTCGACCCAGTGGTAATAGAAGAAACCGGTGGGGTGGGCTGCATCGGAGCTTCTGCCGTGGATGAACGCGACCGCACCTCCCAGAATGCTGTAGATACCGGCCGATCCTGTCCACCCGAACGCTGCCGACAGATCGGTTACAATGGCGATGACTTCGGGGATGTGACCCGCGAACATGTGGGCGCATGCACTGTGGATGCATGCATTGCGATACGCGGCAGCAACGTCGCCGGCCATTACCTTGACGTCATGCTCTCTGTCTGCCCGCTTGCACCGGAGGATTTCGCGTGCAATGCTCGAGCAGTGCTCGTACGTTGGCTTCGGCAAGTCTTCGCCGTCTGTGAAGTGGTTGACGGACGAGCCCTCGGGAAACGACAGGTCGTGTACCACCAGGCCAGAGGAGCTGGGGTCGCCGTTGCCTTTGTCGACCACTCCGTACGGGCTCACGACTAGCTCTGGCCAGATAGCAATGATGGCGGCGTCGACAACAATGCACCGAAACAGGTCTTGCTCCTTCCTGATGTCCTTCCACAAAACCTTGATGCGCGCGGACGCCGATGGGTGGTTGCGGGGGAAGCCGGATTGTCTTGGCAGCGGCTTGGTGAGCTTAACGCGTACTCCTTCGGAGGCAATGCGAACGAGGTCATTCAAATGTGCGTACCCGCGTCAGTGGTGTCGTCCAACATCGGGACTGATGGCTTTGTTTGACCGGTAGTCGTCGCCGGTTTGTCCCCGGACAAGCTTCACGAAACTCTTGAGCGACGGTCGTTCTCGTCGTATGTACTCAGACATGGCAGCCTGGAGCGGCTTGTTGAGCTGGAAGTCGTCGGCGGTTAGATAGGGCCACCTGGACGATTGGGCAGGAGGGCAGTACGACGCCTGCCCGACCGAAGGCGGACGCAATGGATGCCTGTCTGATCTCCTCCCAAAGCTGGTGACGCTGCGCACCGGCAGTGAACAATTCGCGCAGCTCCTGGGCGGATGGTGCCGGCCGACCTATCGAAGGCCGCGGGGCGGGGCCTGTCGGTTGGGTGGTATCCGGTCTGGGGCGCGCCCGCTGAAGAATGTGTGCGGCGGCCTCCGTTGTGGCTCTTATTGACGCGGCTGACTGGGTGGCGACCTGTGGACACAAACGTTCGGTAGGATGTGTCGCTAGCCCAAGGATCAGCGACGCGGAGGAACCGCCTTCGGAGGAATGACCGGCGCCGCGGGCGCTGGGTCTCTCACCGGAAAGTATAGCGCGAGCGTCTGGCACAAGGTCGCCCAGTGCGTCGGGGAGCCCACACTCCTCGGCGGAATGACCCCAATCATGGGGACTCTCGCCGGCACGTGCGGGTGACGAAACGGGTGATGGGAGCGCGATAGTGGCATATCCGGCGGCGATGACACTGGGACTCCCACTGGTGACTGACATAACCCTAGGGGCCGCAACCTCGACGTGCGTGCTGGCGGTGGTGTTGCTCACGTCACTGACGTGACCAGGATGCGGTCCATGAGAATGGTCGCTCCGACTCGGACTTAAAGGCGAATGGAGTGTATTCGAATTTAGACCGAGAAGAGTCGAACGAAGTGCCGGCGAACCAGCAGCACCTCGTCCTCGTCAATCGCGGCGGCGCTCGTTGTGACCGCGGCGGCCGAACTTCTTCGTGATGAATTCCCTAAACGCCGCCGGCAAGTCATCTGGCCACTCGTGTGTCCGATTGTTGGATGTGTAGAGTGCTTTGGTACCCCCAAAGCACATTGATCCGGCGAAGAAACGGAGACAGGGCTCCTGCCCGTCGTTGTTGCGCGGGATCAGCGCGCGAATGTGGGCTGGGATGCCGATGGGTCGGGCCGCCGCGGCGTGGCCGACATGACCGCG
>JAHWLE010000740.1:380-17858 GCA_024679135.1 Phytophthora foliorum
CGCCAAGCGGAAGCGCGGACACGAGAAGACCCCTGGACAGTGTACGTGGAGCCTGGAAGGCCTCACGTGGATAAACTGCTGCTGACTCGTTGTGTGTGCTAGATCTGGGCCCGAGACTCGCTAGTGCCAAGTACGGCGGACGCAACAGCAGGGATCGTAGTCGAGACCGCGGACGCCGGAGTCGCAGCCGAGACCGCGGCGGGTACTCGCGTCGCCATGACGATAGAGACCGAGGTCGCTTCGACGACCGGGACCGAGGACGCGGCCGCTACGACGACCGCGATCGGGGCCGTGGAGGTCACGACCGTGACTCGTACGACGACCGGCGGCGCCGTTAGTCGGATGCACAGCTTCTCTTGCCTTTTGCAAGGCACGAGCCACTGCATTTGGTACTTGTGGCTCTGGATTGGCGTCTCCCACCCGGACAGACCTGTTTGCCGACCTACTGCTTCGACCTTCAGCCGCCTTTTTTCCTGCGTGCCCAGCCCAGCTTGTGTTTAATCCCAACTAAATAAATCGAGCTCGTCCACTTATCCACCAACGTCGACCGCCGCCGCAGTCAGCTCCCACATGAACCACTCGGCTGCAGCAGATCAACAAACCAACGACTCGAAACCACGGCACCAGCAGCCAGGCGATTGCTGCCCTCATTCATTAGACGCTATCGCTGCTCCGTCCCGAGGCTGTACATGTACGCCGTAAACAACCAAGCCCCGCTCCTTCAGTAACTGCTCTATTGGCGACTGTGCTCTACTCGCGCTTGTAGACCAGCATGTTCGACACGACCTCCGATGAATCTGCGTCTCCGCTCACGTCGCTGTGGACAAACGATGCCGCCTGCAATCGAGAGAAGAAACATTCAGAACCCTGGTCGGTATTTCAACAAGCGACTACGATGAACGCACCTCAACAAAATGCGAGTTGGTCAGGAGAGGCCTGATCTTGGCAGCTATCGTGGAGTACGTCACGACGTACGTCGGGAGTTCCAGTGAAAGGTCGCTGGCCAGACCATCCGAAGGCGACAAATGGTAAAGTTTCGTGAGGAAGTGCCTGGGGTCACGCTCAAGCTGATGCGACTCGCAGCCTTCGGTGTGTTCGCGATTGCTACACTCATAGCAAACAGGTATCGGTTAGAAAACACGTTTTGGTACTCAGCAGCTAGAAACCAATACACGTCGTACGCTGGGGAGCAGTCTGGGAACCACATGGAGACATTCTGGTGTAGATAGCTGTAGTACGGCGTAGCATGGCAGGGAGTCCAAAAGTGGATCGAAGCCTCCGGGTTTTCTATGAAGAACATACACGGGGAAAAGGTTAGCGACTTGGTGGAGGGCATGTTGACATGCACCAAATGTACCTTGAATTTGACCAGCCAGATAGTCCATCACTTCAACGGGAGCGCGCTGCGTGGCAAAACAATAGTTTGCTTAAAAACCATGTGACTACGAATTTCCTAGCTAGCAATCCACAAACCTGGTGAGATCGAGACAAATAGTAAGCGCTGAGTACATTCGGCACGATGACAGTGAATGCTGCGAGTCGCAGCAGATTCCACTGCGTTCTTTCGCGAAATTGAACGTATAGATTTCGCTCGAGGTTGCGAAGGCAGTATCCAGCATAGACAAACGCGGGAGGCAGCAGTGGCAGGACGAAACGGAACTCTGCGGTGAGTGATCAAGATTGAGTGTGTAGACTCTGAGCTGTGATCACTTGCAATTGGGACCTTACCTTTGTGGGCAGTGTTGCTGTAGACAAAGAGGGCCCACATGATCGTGCGGCCCAGATCCTTCTTCGAGGCCTGTTTTCAAAACTGAGTTAGCAAAAAATCCGATAAGCCGTGTCACACTAATTAGCGTTTGCCACTCACTGGCACAGTGAGATAGCCAGCAATCACGATCGGCAACGTCGTGCCTACAATGGCTGGGTACCCCTGCGAGAAATACCAGCTCCACGGGTGCTCGCCGTACAACTTGTCTTTGCCCTGAAAATTACCATCACGTACAAACAGGTTGTTAGCCCAACATAAGAAGTAAACCGAGTCTTGTCAGCACGTACCTCAAGGACGTTAAACTTGAAAAAGTTGAATGGCACGAAGGTCCACTCACCGTACCCCAGACGATCAATGCAAAGCATAGTCAGCGTCGTGACCAGCGCAATCGGCAGGACAACACCTAAGATAAGGTGAGCACGGTCGGTGGCCTGAAGGAAGTGCACGACCCCGGGATACATCCAAATAATGGCATTTGTCGGGCGAAAGAGCACACCCAGCGCTGCGAATGCAAGCGCCAATGTACGGTTGCTGCGTTTCACTGGTACAGCGTCGTCGTTTTTCTTTTTGTCGTCTCCATCCTCCTAAATAATCAAAGTATCAGCGAAATCAACCTGACGACACCTGTATTTCGCTCCATCACGTACCAAGAACTTCCACGGCCAATACGCCAACGCAGCCGTTGTGCACAACGTCTCGACGCAATTAGAGAATGGCCGCACCATCACGTAAAAGGTGAACCACGAGAAGAGTTGACACAGCAGCGCCCACTTGGCCGCCTTGGCGTCGAAGTAGTTGCGCGCCAACTTGTACAAGAAATAGTCATTTGCCGCCGACAGCAGTCCCTACATAACAAGACCAAAGCAATCAGCAAATCATCAAAATCACCAAGTTCACTACATCTCCAACCTGCAAAAGTCTCGGGCCGTACGCCACCGCCCATCGCGAGTCTAAATGCTACAGCACCATATCACAAATTAGCTCAACAATTGACACAATCAGTAGCAGCATAGCAAAAACCCTACTAGCAGCTCCAGAAACTTGTAGAGTCCCGCAAACAGCGACGGGTGGGCGAATCCTCGCAGCTGCGCGTCGTCCTGCCACTCCCACGTACTGCAATTGTCGTAAAATAAAACTAAAAGTCAGCAAGAAAATAACACAATAGACTCCTTTTCGAGACAAAAAAGCCGCACAGATATCCGTAGCCGAAAACAAGGCGATGTGCCACCTCCGTGCTCTGCCAGTACTCATCCGGATTGAAGGACGTGCGCACGAACAGCGCGTTCCAGAGGCGGAAGGCCGTCACAGCCGCCCAGAACACGCGCGTCCTCACCAGCTCCTCGAACATCTTGACACGAAATGAACGAAAGCGGATGTGTGTATCAAAATTGTATACTCTAACAATGTTTACTGCTTTTGACAAGTCATATGTAGCCATGTGTCGATGTACATTTAGCCATGTGAGCAATCTCGCCAGTCGACTAGGGTAACTTGGTGTTGAAGACCTCGACGGTCTTCTTGAGCGCCTCAGACAGCGGCTTGACCACAAAGTCGGGGGTTTCCTGCGTGCCGATCTCTAGACGCGACGCGGCAGTTGGAACGAAGAAACGTGTGCCGCGTGAGTGCCGCATGCCCTTGCCGGCGGCGTGTGCGAGCGACGACTGCCACATCTCGAGCTCCTGTGTCGAAGCAGCCACCAGCACCACTTCACTCTGCACGCGCTCGACGACTTGGCCGCTGTCTAGCTGCAGCGTCACCAGCGGCTGCGAACGAGTGGCGTTCGTGATGCGCAGACAACGCGCGTCGCCCGCGTCCGTCTCGAGACGCACGTGACCTAGCGGGATGATGCCGCGCAGCTGCTTGCGACTGGAGAAGTAGTAGAGGCAGTTGCGGCTCAGCACGAACCAGCGACGCACCGTGGAGAACCCGCCCTTCTTCAGCAGGTAGCCGTTGAGACTGGTGTCCGAAGGCCAGAGCTCCTGCTCCTCAGCAGTGGACGAGCCGAAACTGTGCCACATAACGTCCAAGAACACGTTCATATCCCGTTCGTGGCCGTCAATCGCCTTGAGAGAGGGTCGCAAACGCGGACCCATCGGCAGGCTGTCCACGCCCACACTGAGGTGAAGGCATAACCGAGCTAAGCTCTTCTGCCATTCAACGCGGTAAATGTAGCGCAACGGCGTCATCCATTCCACCACGGGCTTTGTGAACGACCCCACGTTGATGTACAGTACGCGCTGCTCCGTCACGATCAGCCAGTGCGACAACTGAACCTTCAGTTTTTTGGCCGATTCGTCCACCGAATCGTTTCCACCTGCCAACGACAATCGACGCAGTCGCGCCTTACTCGTTGCTCCCACTTCGATTTCACCACCGTCGGAGTTGTCGGTCTTTGACGACGCAACCTCCTGCACCAGCTCTTCTGCACTTTCAAATTGAACAGTGATTGGTCGTGTCGTGCCACGCAGGAGCGCCAACGTCTCATGGAAGCCGACGCCTCGAACGTCCACGCCGCCAATACCTATCAGGCAGTCTCCCTCTTGTAGCACCTGCTGTCCTGGGGCTATCTGTCCGCGAACCTTGACCTTCGACCGCGCAATCTCGTCCATCGCCTTGATTGTCACGTTTTCACAGTAGAAGTCCGTCTCCAGATCCATCCCCAGCTTTTTCTGATAAAACACTACTTCATAGCGCAGCTTGCGCCCGCTACTTTCGCCTGCACTTGTACTCGGGTGCTCACCGGCAGCGCGCCGACGCTCGTCATTCTCCTGCAGCGCTCGCCGCAAAGAGTTGGTGCGCTCGCGGGTTGAATCATTGTTGCTCTTGGGCTTGCCATTTCCAACACTACCACTGCGACGACGATTTCGCGCTTCACGCGTGAGATCAGCCGCGCTCACTGACTGCATGATTTCGTTGTAGAAGATGATTTTTTCGCCAGACAAGCGCTCACCACCGACTCTTTTCAGCAGCTCATAGGCAATTGTATCGGCTTCCTTGTAGCACTTGAGCTCATTGTAGCGCCCAAACACGCGCGGTCGCCGGACGCGCCTCATGTTCTGTCCATTTTGCAGCGACCTGTTGCGTACACCCTGCGTAGCGCGTGATGCGAAGTCAAATATACCTGCCACAGGCTTCACCGGAAGTCCTATGATTCCCGTGATTGTACCCCTCACGAAGCCCACCGCACCGCTTTCCTGCGCACCACGCATAGGATTCAACACCAGCCCTGCGACGCCCTCGTAGACTCCGAGGCTCAGCTCTTTTGAACCTTGCACCAGGCCTTCGCGCAAACCGCGGACATGACGACGACGAGCGCGGGCACGATTCTGTTGATAGTGGTCATCTAGACTTAGATTTGCGAACCCTTGTCCAAACGTCCCCGAGATCTTACTTGCTGCGTCGAACGTGCCGTCCACCGTGTTTGTCATCAGACTTGCTGTGCCCTTGGCCAGACCCTTGCTGAAACCCTTACCACCGATCTTCAATCCTTCCAAAGGCTCATACACGAAGTCACGCACTCCCGTACCAATATGGTCCAAGAAGCCCACTGGGTTGCCCAAGAAATCAAACGAGCCTAGAATCTTGTGAAGCTGCTTCCATAACTGGCGTGTGTAATACTTTGATACACGGCGAGTCAAGTCACCGCTCGTACCGAAGGCGTGCTCGATCATCAGAGCATTCAGGCGCACGGGAGCGTTATCAAGATCCGGCACGTGCATCGTCAGACTAGGAATTGCCCAGGTCATTGCCGATGACGAGTCCTCACTACTCGCATCTCCGAACGAGGATGGTGCAGAACTTGAGCGCTTCATTTCATCATGATTTCCTGTAATCTTCGACTTCTTAAAGCTTGCCGCTTCGTGAAGGCTGATCGTCGTGGTCGTTTGGAAGACATCGCTTCGGAACGTGATATCAAAGTCCATCGGGTGAATGTGCAATAAAGCAAAGTACACCTTTCGAGTCTCTGAGGACGACGTTGTAGTATATGATTCCAGACTCTTCAGCGGGTCCAGTTCATCGCTGAGTGTGTTTTCTCTGTACTCCACCAAAGACTCCATCATCGTCTCAATAGGGATGCTCTTCATTCGGATCTCACCACCACGGTTCTGTGACCGATGCTCACCCCATGATTGTGACATCGACGCCATGAATGCTCGAGCCGACACCAAGAGCTCTTCATCCAACTGCGTGATTACTGGGTACAGCCAGAACGAACAGTGCTTGAAATAGTCCGTGTTGCCTTGCTCGTTGGACCACGTGCAGCAGAAGTGCATCGTAGCCATATTTGCCTGACGGTACTTGCAGTCCGCACAACTGAAAATATTATGGGTTGCGATCAAGCCGGTGTGTTCTTGAGAATCGTCATCTCCATCGCCACCACAACCAGCATCTCTGCCTTGGCTAACCATTTCTGCAAGATCTTCTTCAATGTCACCGACTGTCCTTTTCCGTGTCGGGGTAGCAGCGGTTGGAGCACCTTCCATACGAGGGCACAGCAACTTCGTAAATGTCGCTTCTTCGCTCTGGTTATCAATCTGCACATCATCCAGCGTGATGTTCATACGCATATTGGAATTTACGCGTGAGTAGTGGAGACTAATTCCACCCAAATAGATGTAAACCAACTCCATAGGAAGCTCATTCACACACGAGATGCCGACTCCATCCACGCGCAGATGCAATGCCATCCCGGACGTCAGCGACTCAAAAGCATTCGTTGAAGTTTCGCTAGCCGTAGGCGAATCAGATGAAGCCGACGCCGAACTCGATAGCTCGTGCTTGCTCTCTTTCTCGTCAAAATCTTCCTCACCACCTTCAAACAGCTCCAAAACCTTTGTGGGGCCGTCAGCGCGGATGCGAACGTGTACGTACGTTTTAGCATGTTGAACCTGCGGGAGGAGATCTCGCTGGGAACGAATTGTTTTCGGCGCCAAAAGTGTTCCAGACGGCATTGGTGTCTCTTCTGAATGTTCGTCGACGCTGTTGGTTTGGAGCCCCTGTGTAGCAAGCCGCAGTCGCCTTACCCAGATTTTGGCAATCTTGGGATTCTTGGCCTTCAAATCGTAGCACTTGGTTGGTGTAATAATCGAGAATTGGTTCGAGCCAACAATGATTGGTTTAGCGTCCACCTTGTTCGAGAGATCACTATCTCGAGGTGTGGCCATGCTCATGCTATCTTCAGAGTCCAAGTCAGAATCTTCCGCGAGATTGATCGAATCAATAGTGTACCAAACCATCTTTGAGCACTGGAAACTTCGCAGCGGGGCTTGCTTTCGTGAGCCTGCATCGGTTGGTGCGGGCACTGGTTTTAGAACGCCAAGCTCCATCATTTCCTGCGCCGTCGTGAATGACTGCGCCTTTGTCTGTGTGCTCATTTCTGTGACCAAGAAATCCACCAAGTCTTGCCCATTGACGTAAAATCCCTTCTGTGTGACACCACTTGTTGTAGCCGTCTGGTTGTCGATGTGTGCGTTCAAAAACTTTTCGGATTCTTCGCATAGAACGCTAGACGTGGTCAAAGATACTGCAAGTCGTACTAGCTCTCTCGATCTGTCACCTTCATCTTCATCGTCATCATCACCTCCATCGTTACCCAACTGCCTTGATCCTCCACCAAAGAGACTACCCGAAATTGACGAAACTAGACCGTTCAAGGAGATAAAACCACTTTTCGACGGGGCCTCCACAGCCTTTTCAAAAATTGCGACTCCCCCAACACCTGGCACATCAGAGCCTACTCGCAAGTCTACTACCCCAAGAAGTTCCTGGTCGGTCTCGTTGGTAAAGTAGTACAGCATGTGTTCGTACAACCGGAAGTACTTCCGATTCCACTTAAGCATGCTGTCCTTCTTTAGCAAGTATCCCTTTTGTTCCGGTTTCAGGAAAAGTTCCGACGGTAACGAGCGATGAAGTTGGATACGTTTGTGGGTGGCCATTTCATCCAAATTGTACTCGCGGATCTCCACTGCATCCTTATCCGAGTCACCGCCAGTCTTTGATGTCGATGACGTTACCCGCATAAATCGCACTTGAAGTGATCGAGACGAAGAACTTGAGCTACCAGGGAAGGCAGGGTCTTGGTTTGATGAAGACGATGACTTAACTTCGGACCCATTCAAATAATCCCACGAATACGCACATGAAGAGCGCGGAAGCAATTCGTCAAAGTCCTTGTCTTCTCCCCAGTTTGTCTGCTTGTAGCGGATCCGAAACGATGTCATGTTGTCAATTCTGTACGGGGGGAAACGCCTTGACTCCTCCCGGAAGATTAACGCAACTGAACCACCCACCAGCTCGATCTGGCACTGCAAAATGTAGATGCGGGAGGGGTCATCTCGGTCGCGCAGCTTCAAGTAGGTAGTCCCAAGTGAGTTAATACGGAAGCTCCCACTCCAGCTGTACTTATACAGTAAAGATACTTCCAGTAGCTTTTCCCTTGACGCACTTGGCCAATGGAACGGCACGAGCTCGTTCGCAGCCAGTCGCAAGGTTTGAGGCGCATCAAATTGTCGATATTTGATGGTTTCCTCCGTCTTGTTGATCAAAATGTAGCGAGGAACGACAGTTGCCATGATAGTCTCCGAAAAGCGTCCGCTACCGTAACAACTCCACAGAGCCACTTCTTGGCTTCCCTTTCGAAGGTCACTCTCCTGGTCCTGGTCATAGACCTCGTTGGTGAGGCTGATGACTTGAGCTACACCCGAATTTCCCATTGCATTGCGGTTAAGGCGAATGACATCGGACCACGGCGATGAACGTGACTTGATCCGAAGTACATCCCAATGCTTTCCGCCCGAGCTATAGGGTAGAACATCTCCCCAAGGCATTGGGCGCATTTGGGCAGGATTTGAGCGTTTGGAACTCGTCACAAGCGACCGAGGTGTGACGTGATGTGAACTCGCCGTACTTGCCTCGTCGTACAAGCGAATGGTTGTCATCGTTATCCTATGACACAAGTGAAGCCCATGAAAACGTCCTTTGCTTTCAATACTTGAGGTCATAGGGATAGGCTGCCCATACCACCGCTCACCCTCTGGCCGCCCCGCGCTTCGCAGGGAAACGAAACGAGGCAGCGCCAGCTCGTAAAAGTCAAAATCGTCCATATCCAAAACACCGACAAAGCCGCACTTTGAGCAAACGAGATCAAAAACTTCCGACATGAGCGAGCCCGAGTAAACTTCGACGACAACGCACGCAAAGCGGTTATGTGGGAGGTACACTTGAATTCCATGCGGTTTCCCCATATGTGCTGGTTTTGTCGGCGATCCACTGATCATAGTAGCCCCCATTGCTCTTGTTGACGTTGGATCGTATGACAGCAACTCTTGTGAGCGCGTTGACTCCACCTCACCCGTGAAAGGGTATGCTTGGCGAGCACGCATTGAAGCCGGTACACCGATCAGCCCCATGTCACTACTTGAAGGCGTTTGAAGCCGTTGTAGGGACCTGGCCGCACTCGTGGATGGAAGCGGCCCAGACGTTTGCCGCTCCTCAAGTACTGAAGAATCCTCAACGTCATCAATCTCAAATCCTTCACTCTCTTGCCTTGGCAAGGAAGAAGGCCTTGCTGACCCACCATGAACTGACGATGGGCTGAGATCCTCAACGTCCTCCTCGACACTCACCGCTGCATCCATATCCGATGGTAGCTCCTGCGATGTACCAACCGAGAACGATATACTAATGTCTCCCCGATGAGTACTGGCAAGGTTGTTTTTGGATGCTTTTCGTTCACGTGATGATTTGCGCTTCAGCAACTTGTACCAATTGAACGCTGCAGCTCGCTTGCGGTCTTTCAGAATACTATCCACTTTCACGGCTGTGACCCCAAGACAAGTATCCAACCCGTAACGTACGTTGCGAACTTCAATGATAATTCGCGCCAAATCCAACGTCCTCACTTCAGGCGGGAATCGCAACAACAGAGTATTTTGTAGATGGCCATCCCATTGAGGAGACAGCCCACCAGACGGGCTTGGCTTCGTTGTCGCAGACCAGATTGCAACCATTTCAGGCTTCTCTAGATATCTGTCTTTTGGGTTTTTGAGCACGTACAGTGATGCTCGTACATAGGGGCTCTGCGCACCAAAATACTGTGCGTTGTACAGCTCTCTCGCCTCTCGAATAACGACAATCACTGCAACTGGATTAGCCGATGGCTTAACCTTTTGCAGTCGCGTCAGCTGGTTCTCTCTAGCACCGTCTCCGTGAAATGAAATAGAACGTGAAGAGAAATTCTCGCTTTGCTCTTCTGCTGACGCTGGACGTCGGTGCACATACTTGCGCACAGTTTCAAGCCGCTTCGAAGACGAGCTCGTTGAATTGCAATACTCAAGATCGAGGTCAGTGTGATTGACGATCCAAATTGAGCAGAACGCAACGACGTCCCGTCCTGATAGCTTCACTTGCAGTTGTAGGTTGGGGATACTTCCCTGCTCACCAGTAATGTCACGGTCAAAAGCGCGGCCAAGCAACTGCACCGGTTCAATCGACTCCTTGTATGGAACAGTGTAAACCGACATTTTTGGGTTGATAATCAACTTCGGGGCGCTCCAACTGTAGTTCTCCAATCGGAAGGATACATACAACAGTTCTGTCGAATCAACCTGGAATAGTGGGAGCACGTTTCCCACAGCCAAAATTCCTTCTGCGATCAGCTGAAGAGAGCCATTCAATAGGCGATACGCCATCGCCGTCGCCAAACGATTGTGTAGTGTGAGAAAAGGAGACACAGAGAGGTAGTAAAGACTAGAATTGGTCGCCTCATACAACCCCCGCCGCTGATTTGTGGCTCTCGCCTCATCCAATTCGTAATTCACATCCCGCAGAGGATTCATCCGCTGGCGCTGGGCTGGCTCACCGAAGACGTGGAGGAAATCGTCCTCCACCTTTTCGCTCTCTTCTTCCTCAACTTGTGCCAAATCAACTATCCGTTTCTCTGTTGGAGGGAGTTCATCAGTACTCGAGAACGTGGCACGCATCAAATAGTATGCTTCCACCTCATAAGTGCACTTCCAAGTTGGCAAATCTCGAACGACGTAACCTGACAGGGGAATTGCTGAAGACATCGAGGAAGTCGAGACCATCTCCAACGCCTTCGCGGCACTCTGCAGCTCCTCCATCGTGGCGAACGTTTCGAAATTGCAAACACAGTTGCCGGCTCGCACGAAACGCTTTGTGTTGACCGATTTCGACGCTCGTACTTCGTCCCCTAATTCTTCCAAGCTGGTCGTCAGTGGTGCGTATTGAACATACGGCGACGGTCTGATACTGATTTTACTGTGGGGGTGCACAAGCTGGAGAGGAATATGACAAACTTGCTCACGATCGATAATCCACTCTTGGATACAGCCTCCTTCGCGAGGGGAAAACGCCCAGACCATAAGTGGGACAGACGTTCTGTTTTGTAGCACAACCTGAGAATGCAGGCTAATCAGCTTACTACCATCAGCTTGAATGCTGATCTCAGCAACCAAGGTCGGAGGGGTAAAGTCTTCTTCCCCAACATTCTCAAAATCGTTTGTACTATCATGGGTCGTAGACACCGCCTGTGATTCTCGAAGAGGCACGGATACATGTCCAACCATATCCACGACGACAGGGTTTGCACTGACCCACTTGTTGTCGTTCAGCCAAACGGAGAGTGTGTGGTTAACCGTGAGAGCTTGACGATCCGTTTCGCGCAAAAAACGATCAGCTGATGCACTGTCAAAACTGCGCATGTCCCCCTGCTCTCGGCAGTCAACGGACACTGTTCCGTTGTCTGGGACTAGCTGCTGAATGACATTACCCGTACCTCGACGAAAGCTAAATTTCAGCTCCAGGCCTGTCTTGTTTTCAACCCAGAATGGTGCCGTCGATTTTGACCCCGACGTGACAAAGTCTGCTTGCTTCAACGCCTCCGAAGACAACAATGGGGCCATAGCAGGCGTCATGTTGAAGTTGACAGTGTTTGGCAAGTTTGCAAACACCTCCACGAGACTATTTTCTTCCAGAGCGCGATGGATGCGCATCTGAACGACGAAAGGCTCCACCAAGGGCTCCCATCGGTAGATGCTATTGTTGAAGTAATTGAACAGCAACGTGGCGCCCATAGTAGTTGAGTAGTCTTCATCTTTAATGTACTCGCATACGATCTCCCGCATGCGAAAATCAGCAATCGGGATCCCCAAGCTGTTGTTCACGAGCACCAAACGTAGTTCCCCAACATCACCGAGAAGCTTGTCTGCAGCATAGGTTGTCGGCTTACGCTGAGAGCTGGAGGGTCCGTTCGGCCCAATCCGTGCCTCATTTGTAGAACTCGTCGCCGAGGTTGAACGAGTAGATGTCGGTATCCACTGCAAATAGTTGTTCACAATGTTGATAAATAAGTTCGCGTCTTGCACTGAAAATCGAGTTTCTACAGGAGCCAACACAAATGAGTTGCGTCGTGAAAGCGTGACAGAGCCTTCTACGAAATGGTCAAACACCAAAAGAAACGAATTGGACAGTGGAAAGGAAGCATCAATCTAGAAAGCAGACAAACAGAAGAATCGTTAATCTTTCGCATAATCAGTGCTATACATGGAGAATCGCAGCAAACGCTTCTCACCTGCAGGTCTGGAAGTTGTGAGAAATAAACACCATGCTGATCAAACTCTAAGTGGCACTTGGTCATATCCGCCACATCCTCGCATTTTTGGTGTGTGGAATACGCCGCCACAATATCTGTCAGCATAACCAACGCTCGTGCGTCCGTCGTCTCAAAATCCTCCAGCATTGAGAAAAGACACCCGATCGTAGTCACGAAGAAGTCAATCTTCTGCCAATCTGGTGGCGGCTGCGCCATGAAGCCCACTCCAAAATTCAAGAATGCACCCTCAGCGAAAATTGGACCCACAAAGAACGCCACGACATCGTGGAAAGCCGGATATACCCCGAGGAAGTTGGTGTTCCTCACTTTCAAATCAAATGTGCTATCCGTCCAATTCAACTTCTGGTTGTACTCAATTTGAAGACCGTCTCCAGGCAGCGGACGAATAATTTCAGACGCCGCCTGACTGCGCGATGGCCGGATGTCAACTGTTGTGAAGGACAGCGCCGATGCGCTGAACTCCAATGAATCATCTGTTCGCAAAGTAAACACCAATTCGAGCTGCTCCCAGAACAGATCGGCGACAGGATGGTCCTTGTTTGAAATGCGAAGCGCAGCATCAGCTACCTTCACTGGGATTTTCAGCCATATCGCGTTGCAGTGCTCGTAATCAAAATGGAGCCCTCCACAAATAGGACATAACGGAAAAGTGTCTTCCGCGATCACGCGAGAAACCTCTCCAAAATTCTCATAGATCACTCCCAAGAGCGTTGTGTACTGTTCCGGTCCTGTTCCTATGCTGAGTTCGTTCAGTGATAGGCTGACGCCGAAATACGAGCTAAGAGTTGCCTCAGACAAACTTTCAGGTTCCAAGTCAATGCGCCCAGTCAGTAACGAGTGATGGAAAAGTGGCGACGTAGAGTTTCGTGTGGTTCCACTTAGATCGACCACTTCAAATTCGAAAAGCCCCACAGACGAAGTCGACATATCTGGATCTCCATGCCCCCGAGGCAGCATGTTCAAATCCGACGCAACCCGCGCATCATGAAACTCAGCGTCCTCAGCCACAAACAGCGGTGCCATCAAATGTTGAGACATACCTGCAACTTCGTGACGAATTATCTCCATTGAGTTTGATCTCCCTCGTGAGCTATTCGTCGGTGTACCCGCCAAGAAGTGTAGGCTATCCCGACCACCGCTATTTAGTGCATCCCCTTCCGCCTTGGCTGTGTCAATTGCATCGTCCACCTTGAGAAGATAATGCGTGAGCTGCTCTAATTGTTGATCCAAATGAACAATTTTGTTGTGGATAATCTTCACCGCATCTTCAGCTGCTGGTAGAGCTTGAAAACCTTCGTGCAAATAGTTATGTGCTTGTTGGGTGGCGCTCCGAAGATCAATAAAGAGCTGGCTCCGGTTACTCAAGATGCGCGAGCGCTGGTTTTTAATTTGGCGCCTTAAATTCCTTAACTCCGTCCGCCGCGATAACTGCGCCTTCGCCGCAGACGCACCAGCCAGCGCCGAACCATGCGACAACCGAGCTTCATCGACGAAAGTACCATTCTGCAAGAAATCAGAGGTGGAGGGGTCAATTCCACTACTCCAGAAGCGACCACTTGTCGAGCGCAGTATGATGCAATCCTTTGAGAACGAGCTACGTGGTAGTGCAAACGCCAAATCATTTGCGACGACTTCAAAGCGCACTTTCCCCATTTGGCTTCTCGATATCCCCATCGCGCCAGTGCACTCATTCACCTCAGTCACCACCGTGTTGTAATACATGCGCAGTACCTCGTCCACTGAAACCGGAAGCGAACTAGTGTCTATCTTGAAGTTTTTGAAAATGGAATCTGCCTTATCACACGTCGGATTCGCATCAAATGGCTTGACAAGGCATTCGAGGATGTGGTCGAGCACGTAGTGATGAAACTGCTTGTAAACCCGATGCAGATACACAATACAGACAGAATCAAGTCGCACACGCACAATAACGCCCCCTTCACCACACCCGCCAGCATCTGTCGATACACTGTTTCCCGAGTACGTGATGACAAAGTCGATGACATTTTTCACTCCGAACGACCCCACATCAACAACTCCGTCTAGCATGTCAGAGGGAGAGCCAATGGCTTGCCGATTTGGTAGAGTTGCATTTTCCGGTGGTGCAGCGCTTGGATTTGTCAAATCAGTCAGCTGCAAATTTCTTACGGTACCCTTAAGCACGAATTCTCTGTCACACACATTAGCACCAGACCCGCAAGCTTGAAGTGAAACACTTGCAACCTCCACTCGTGCGATTGTCCTGATGGGGGCTAAACAATCAATAGAGACGCCAGGTGATTGATCCCGGTGCTTGATATCAACTTGGAAACCATGAGTTATAGACAAACTCGTGACAATCTCGTCCTCAAAACACGATGAATCCTCCAGCAAAGCTGACGAAGCTTGAGCTTCCAATTTCGACAAATTGCGCCGAAAATCATCAAGCTCGTACCCGAAGCTAGTAGACAAAATAAAACCCAGCAAATATCTGTCGTGGCACCCTTGAACCCATGCCAGTACCATTTGCACGTTCGGAAGGAACAATTCTCCATACAGGCGCTCGATAGAAATAACAAGGTGGGTGGCTTGACGATCGAACCGCAGCGCCGATGGCACACTACCTGCTGTACGTAGTTCGCTTGAGTAAGTTCGATCCATCTGATACGTGGCACTAAAAGCAGGCGTGCGCAAACCTGGGCTTCCAGCGACTCGAATAATAACATTTTCACCTTCTTGAAGGGAAATTGACGATACAGTAACACTCTGGGAAAATGTCGTTGTGCATACGCGTGACGACCAGTCCACATCCTTGATCGAAAGCGCAAAAGTTACCTGGGTACCCTTGTCTAGGCGGTCATCACTAACGCAAAGCTGAATTTCTCGTGTCCGAATCGACCAGCTTCTTTGACACACCAGATTCACAGTCGAATTTCCCAGTGCAGGATGCAGATCCCGATCTGGCCCATCAACAACCTTGTCCGGAAGAAAAAAGCTCCATTTACCAATCACCCAGAGTAAAGCTTCAAGCTCCGTCATTTTCCAATCCATCTGTACTGCCGGAAGTCGTGCTTCGTAGTTGTACATTGCTGTCTCTTTTTCAGGATCAAAGTCATGCCGCTGGTAGGAAAGGGTTCCGTGACTGTCTAAGGTACAGTGTTTGCATGAATAACAATCCATAGACCACTGTGTTCTTGAGTGACTCGTCTTCGTAAACGAAAGTTTGGTCACAGCGACAATTTCGTGCATACCTTGCAGTTCATTTAAGCTCAGCTGAGCTTGCAATTTGGCTAAACCTTGGTCTACAGAAAACAAACGGAAACTTGTCTGGAAATCACTTCTCACAAGTTTTCGATCGGAGTCGGAAGTACTGACTGCTACGCCCTTCAGCTCAGCGCCAAAACAAAATTGGTCGTGAAGAGCGAATACGAAACAGATTTTATCCACCTTGATTTCTATGTGCGCGATTGGTGCAATCTGGTCGTCACTGTACGCGACCAATTTACTGGGATGCGATAAATTCCATTGGTTCCACCACAGATACACTGGTGCAAGTAGAGTCATCCACATCACCAAAGTTTCGTCTTTGACGAACATCAAGATGCTGCCCAGCTGAACGTTCAGGGCAGGTTGGTGGCCAACTAAGCGACTCTGATAAGCAGGGACGACACATGATATCCGAATAATTGGGGTTCGCACCGAAGACAAGCCTAAATCTTCTTCACTTGTGTGATCTATAATGCTGTAGCTTTCGCTGCGATCAGCAACTTCATACATTCGCAATGATTGGACGCTGAGCTGAATTTCGTCTTCTACGCACGATTGCTTCACAACGCCAACCGTCTCCCCCACAATCCATACCCACTGTGTCCCCATTAGCATTTCTTCTTCTGTCGCAACAGCCTCTCTGGCTGAAAAGAAAATCCCAGCACCATGCTGCAATTCTGCGCGAACAGAAAGACTAGGCGGTGTAATTGCATCCTCAAACTCATCGTCGTCATCGTCATCATCCTCCGCTGCCAGTGTAAAAGTTTCCCCCACCACAGCATCCAGGCAATCAGTTAATAGCCACTGCTTCGCATACGAGAGAACCATCAAAAATCCATCCGGCCGGGAGGCCTGCTGCTGCGTCAACGCAGCCAGGCGATCATACTCGTCGTAAGGCGCCTTCACTTCAATCAGAATGGCGTACAAAACGTCGATATGCTCAGGCCCGAAGTGCACTCTGGGTTGGTTTGCTGGCAGCACGAAATTCTCTTGCCCGCTGGAATTGTGGGCGGTGCAAATCTCGCAATGTTCAGAAATATTTCCAGGCGTACAGCCAATATCCACATCCAACTCCACGTCCGGAAATGCAGCATTGGCGCTGTGATAAAACAAACTCGCCTACAAGCAGCGAAGCACATTGTAAGCACGCAGGTCGGACCGCCAACTAACCCATATCCGTCATACCTTTACTGTGCTGCGCCACTCGTGAAATAAATATTTTCGCTGCATCTTGGGCTCGTCTATAGTGCTTTTATCCGGATACTCGATGTACGCTGCGACGTCCTCCACTTTCAGCAGCTACCCACACAAAACGTTCGTCAACAGCAGCAAAAAACTCCCCGCAACCAACTCCCACGCACCTTTCTCGACTCCATCGCGGCGTTGGACTGCGGCGCAAACTCCAGCTCCCACTCTGCGTTCGTGTTGATCAAACTCACGTGTCCAATCTCCAACGTGCCGCTCCCCGGTTGCTGTCACCAATAAAAAAAAGCACAAAAAATCAGCCAGCCAGTCTCACAAAACACCGTTTTTTGCCTCTCTTACCGGCGCCAACGAGCTCGGGTCGCAGTCGTAGCGCACTTGCACGTCCGACAGCTCGATCTGCACGTTGGCGATGATGTGCGACACCAGTCTCGACAGATACGTGCGGTCTGCAGGCAGCAGCAGGTCAGTCTCGTCCCCAATAACCCCCCAAACAGCATAGCTTTGCTACCGTCTCCATTGCTGCCGTCGATGCTCGTGTCCACGCTCTCCACGTCGTGCGGCGGCGTCTCCGCCGCCTCGTGGGGCGTGCGGTGCAGCGACACTCGGATGCGCTGCGCCTTGACCT
>JAHWLE010000741.1:0-17853 GCA_024679135.1 Phytophthora foliorum
CACGCCCCGAGCCAGCTCGGCCCCGCGCCGGCCGATCGCCGCGCTCGCCATTCTTTTCGACAGGTAAATTATCCGGTTAAAGAGGTTTGGGTTCATTTCCCAATTTTTGCTTCCGGACCAAAAACGGACTAAAAAAATGAACGCCACGGATCCGGGCGCGCTGAGCGTGCACGGCGTAAACCCGCAGACGCTGGTGGAGAAGATCATGCGCAACCGCATCTACGCGAGCATCTACTGGAAGGAGCAGTGCTTCGGGCTCACGGCCGAGACGCTCGTGGACAAGGCCGTGGAGCTCTCGGAGTTCGGCGGCACTTTTGGTGGCAATCAGCAGCCAACCCCTTTTTTGTGTCTATTGCTCAAAATGCTGCAATTACAGCCAGAAATGGAGGTCGTCAAGCAATTTGTGGAGAACGAGGACTATAAATATGTGACCGTGCTGGGCGCCGTGTACCTGCGGCTCGTGGGGAAACCCGTGGACGTCTACACGCTGCTGGAGCCGCTGCTGAGCGACTACCGCAAGATCCGCAAGCGCAACGTCATCGGCTGGGAGGTCACCCACGTGGACGAGATCGCGGACGCGCTGCTGAATGAGGAGTACTATATCGACCTGGCCCTGCCGCGGCTCGTGGACCGGGAGCTGCTGGAGAAGAACGAGGGCCTGCCGCCACGCAGGAGTCCGCTGGAGGACGAGCTGGACGCGGCAAGCGACAGCAGCGACAGTGAAGAGGAGAAACAGTAAAAAGGGGTATCCATGTATCAAAAGGTTTAGGTGGACGGACTAATCGGTGGCGGCTCGGTTAGTCGTGCTGTTGCGGAGGTTTGAAGTTGGTGGAACGCTTAGCAAGCTTGCCCAGCTGCAATCCGATAACATCCAGACTGCGATCCCGCATCAGCCATCGTAGTATATTGACTGCAGTGCAGTGACTTTCTGACCGCAGCTTCCGATGGTGCAGGTCCAATGCATTTGAGCTTGCCGCCGTCCGCTCTAAGGAAGCTGCTAGCACTCACCAGGCTAAAATGTACATGTAGTGACGTCAAAGTCCCATGCCATCGAGACATCCGGAGCGGATTGCTGCCCATCATGCTGCACATTCACTCGTGAGCGCATCTCAGGTGCCACGCCTGTGGACGAATGGAGACGCGGTGCCTGTTAATCTCTTCGTTTTGCTTGCTGATCCGGCGGCACCTGCCAGCTTTGCTGCTGGCACTTGACGGTCAACACGCAAGCCATGCCCATAGCCCACGAATCATGGGCCATGATAAGCTTACTTGCTTGCCGTGTCGAGTGTCTGGGGGTGAGCTTCACGCCAGCCGTTGCCAATTCAAACCGCAGAGTGTATTGAGGCGTACATGGGAGGTGATATCGACAGCGGACGGTGATCCAGAGTGCTAAACGAGGGAACTTCCAGCTTTGCTACAGCGGTGGTGTTGCATCCACGGTAACGTTTTGCAAAGCGCCATTTTTGTCCATTTTAATCAACGGTGCGTGCATTTGTTGCGATTAAAATTAGGGCTGTTTCGTGCACTAAGAAATAATGTGCACGAAAGTGGAGGACGTGGCTATAGCATGTAAGTTTCTAAACCTAAGTTGGCTATTTTCAGCTATAACTGTCAAATACTCGCGATCCAGTTCACCGCTGAGTCGGCCCTCACTTGAAGCGAGAGCTTCCTGATGTTGTCTGCAAGCATTGCGAAGCCAAGCTCTACAAGTAAATGCAGTGTAGTGAGTTTGCATGCAGTCGCGTGAAGATAGACTCCGTCGTTTTTCGTCGTACTTCGGCTTAGTCTATTTCTGTGATTAATTATTATTTGGACTGCCTGGGGACTTTCGTGCAGATGCACGGAACGACTTTCGTTGCATGAAAGTACTTTCGTGCATTGCACGAAACAGCACTAAAATGCGTGACCGGCCGTAAAGTGCCTCGAGGCTGCATAGCGCCTGGCGGTCTGGAATTTGCAGTGATTCCCACATCGCCTCGACTTGGCTGGCTGTCGAGTGTGTCACTTGAGATAAGGCCACGTTCGACTGGGTCGCGTGCAAAACAGACAAGGAGGATGCGTTGGGCTGCGTGTGCGTGCTCAAGTGGTTCTCTTTGAAGACTGCACCGCGTCAAAGACAGTGCAGCCACCACTCGGTCCCTCTGGCCTCCAGTCCTTGGCTTTCGAACCGAGAGCTCACTTTTCAATTTCCTCCGCGATGTCAACGTCCAAGATCAAGTCGCCGGCGCTCGAGTCGCCCTCCGCCGCGTACGGGAGCGTCTGGGACGCGCGTCCACGCAAATACAAGAGCGTGCTGTTCCAAGTATGCGTCTTCATCCTCATGATGGAGCTGTCCGAGCGTCTCAGCTACTACGGTATCAACCAAGGCCTCAAAAACTTCATGCAGAAGATCGGCTGGAGCCTCGTATCCGCCAGTGCGCTTAAGAGCACGTGGACGTCCATTTGCTACATCACGCCGCTGTTCGGCGCGTACCTGGCCGACGAGAAGTGGGGCCGCTTCCGCACCATTTTGACGTTCGGTATCTGGTACTGTGTCGGCGACTTCCTCGTGGCCATTGCTGCCCACCCGGACATCATGACTGAGAAGGCTGTCGTGAACCCGATCTTCGTCATCGGTTTGTTTATCGGAATTGGCATCGGTACAGGTGCCATCAAGTCCAACGTCATCACGTTCGGTGCTGACCAATTCGACCCGAACGACCCGAGCGAGGTGCACCAGAAGGCGACCTACTTCTCCTACTTCTACTTCTGCATCAACTTTGGTGCCGCCTTCTCATACGGATACCTGTCCGTGCTGTGTGTTGAAGGATCAGCTCAAATTCCTGCAGAGTACGGCTACTTCGCCACCTACATGATCTGTGCGGCAGTGATGGTCGTCGCCATCTTCTTCTTCATCGTCGGCTCGCCGCGCTACGTGCACATGCCACCCAAGGACCGCACGATCTCGACGCTGCTGCGCTTGCTCAAGCAGAGTGCACTCACGTCGCGCAACGGCGCCGTCGTCGTCACGGGTGCGCTGCTGCTTTTCTTCTCGCTGTTCGTCAACATTGCCTCGGCTTTCAGTGCCGACAGCGGTCGTGTGGGTGAAACACTCTCGTATGTGGCCGCTGCTATGGTGCTGGGCGGCGTGGTGTGTTGGGTGTACGGCGCTCACGACCAGTCCTTCCTGGACGCCATGAAGGAGAGTCAGGGTGGCGAGTACGACGACAACCTAGTGGACGGCTACAAGAAGCTGGTGAGCGTGTTACCGTTCGCGGCCTACACCATTATCTGGCAGTGCGCGTACGATCAGACCGATGCCAACTTCCAGTCAATCACGCAGCAGTGCGACCTGCGTCTCGATACCAGCGACCCGGACAGCTCTCAGATCCCTGGTGCCATGTTGGGCGTCTTCGACCCGATCTTCATCGTCATCTGCATTCCCATCTTGGACTCCGTCGTGTACCCCATGTACGAGAAGCGGTTTGGCAAGGCTCCCACTCAATTCGGCCGTGTCTGCGCAGGTCTCATCGTGGCTGCCATCGGCATCTTCTGGTCCGGTATCTTCGAGGTGATCCGCCGCAACGCAGGAGCGCTACAGGATGCCAACGGAGATCCGATCCTCGATGGCGGCAGTAGCCAACCCATGAACGACATCACGTGGGCCGCTGCCATCCCCAACTACGTCTTCATCGCCCTAGCCGAGTGCCTCATCAATGTTACGGCGTACGATGTGTTCTACTCGGTGGTGCCGCTCACGCTCAAGAGCACTTCGCAGAGCGTCAATCTCTTCATGACGTCCGTGGGTAGCGTTATGACGTCGGTCTTTACCGTCATGTTCTCGCCCTACCTCCCGTCAGACGACCTCAACGATGGCCACCTCGAATATATGTTTTTCGCGGTGGGCGCTGTCAGCGTCGTTAACTTCGTCGCCTTCTACTTCACCATGAAGAAGATGAAGTTCGGCATGTCCACCAGCTCCATCGACGACGAGTTCGACCTCCAGGGTAAGGAATCCGTCGCCTCGCGTCACAGCATTGCCGCTTCCAAGTAAGGACATGCAAATGACGCACGATTCGTGCAGCCCATGTCTACCAGTAGTAGTGTGACACAATATATCAACCTCTGTTTTAAAGCAGGAATTTTCAACGCCGTTCAAGGTCGGGTTGTGGTCGTGGCGGCACGGAATTCGTGCTCGTTCGTAAGAATTATTCGTAAGGGCCCAAAAAAGTGTTATCCTATTTAATCGACTTTCCAGCAACATACTACGTCATTGCTTTTGCGCTTGACTATTGCAACCAGGGTTCGGTAGTAGTGGCAATTTTGGACTAGTAGTGCTAATGATAAGACTATTAATAACGAACTCTGAAGATAGACCTTAGCATTATCACTAGTAGATGGGCGATGGCGTTAGTATTGGCACTACTAATAGCACTACTAATGCGCTACTAACGCTACTAACTCGCTGCTTACCAGATACGATGCTTGCTTTCTTCCACTCGCTGGAGCTCGAGACGATTGTGGCGTAGTACGAGTTGCCGCTGAGCTCGCTCATTGTCGGTCCTTGTGCGCAGCGAGCTCATGACGAATGATCCTGTCGAGAACACTCGTTCTTGAAAGGCCGTTGAACAGCCTCGTCCTAACCAAACGCGAGCAAGTTTTGCAACCGAAGGAAATTTATCTTGTCCAAATTCGGCAAATCAGCTGCACACATCGATCTGCTGACCAAGCTGCTCCACGTTCCAGACACGAACGTTTCCCTGTTTCTTGTTTCGCATGTTGAGCTTGGGTATGACTTTTTCATACGCCTCCTTGTTTGGGTACTGTTTTTTTTGCCACTTCCTCCCATTCGATTCGAAAAGCAAACCACTTTTCCAGCAAAGCATCAGCCTTCGAGTTCAGAGAAATTTCGGCAGGACTCGCCTCGCTGCGTTGCGAGACTTCTTCACCACACAACAAATCCGACTCGCCGTCGGAGCTGCTGCCGCATCCATCTTGTGGTGAGCTAGCATCAGAAGCCAAATTGCTACCACCCTGTTCCTCGCTGGCGTACATGGCTTTGTAGAACACGCGGTGCTCAATCCGCAACAGCTCTTTCGTTTCATCCAGAATGTGGTCTGTGGCTGCTTCCGACGTGTCAGGGATACGGAGAATATTTTTAGCAGACCTCTTCGTCCGTGGATCCAGAAGTAGTGCCATACCCATAGGCACATACGGCTGTGGTAGGCGCTCCGCAATCTGATACAACCTTCGCTTGATGCAACGCTGAGCCAAGTCAGATAAATCGGGCAGCTTTACCTGAACTCGTGCAAAACTTTCCTCGCTTGTTTTTGCAGTACGAGCGCCGTTCAGGCAATAGGCCGAAAACTTGTACGAATTCATCCGAGCGGAAGCCACACGCAGAAACACATACATCGTGGACGAAATCATGGTTGCTGATTGAGACTCAACCAGAGCTAGCCCCGCTACTCGTTGCATGACTGCCTCCAACTGAACAACTAAGCTCCACTCAGCGCGTGTAATGCATGTGAATACTTTCTTCTCGGCCATGGTAATGTCTGCGCTCTGAAAAATGACTGAAATGCCGGGTAGTTGATGATGGATCGCCGAAACAATTTAATTGTTGATGCCACTCGCACGTCGATGTCCACCAAAGCTGCTAGTTGAGGTAGCTTATTGAAAAGCTGAACATCTCTGAGGCGGGCAATGCGTTCTGGTGATCTACTTGACGCAAAAAAATTGTTTAGAGTGCGCAGTTTCCGGATTAGCGCACCTCCTTCTGGGAACGCTCCACCTTCCGTCACAACTATCTTCTTCTTAACAAACTCGTCGGTCTTTGGGTCCTTTGTAAAATGGTTCCGCACATTTTCTTTCAGGCCGATACCGTAGGTTTAGCGCATGCATCGCGCAATCCGTTTGCAGCGTGGTGTCAAACTGCTTTGAAACTTTCCGCGCTGCTGCAGCAGTGTCCTATATCCTGAAACGCGCCATCTTTTCCACATTCAAGCCGTACCGCACCTTCAACTCCTGATCCAACAAGGCAGCTACCTCTTCCGAATTATGGCCGTCATTTTTTACTTGGCCTAGGAGTGCTAGCTTTCTAGGCTTCCAGTGGTGATCAATAAAGTCACAGGAAGCACCCACGATGCTGTTTTTGGCTTTATTTGTCCATAGATCGTGCTCCACAGTCACAAACGGGGTTTCGTGCAGTTCCTTGAACTCCGCCGCCAACAAATTCGAAGTGTCCTCTCGGTACGTATCGTAGTGCTTGTTGACGATGTCGTTGTATGTCTTGTTGGAAGGTATGGTCACGTTTGGGTCTCCAGTCAGGCTGGAGATCATTTCGCGGAAGGCCGTCGTCGTCACCATATTGTATGGCAAGCCTAAGCACACAACCACCTCCATTAGCCACCGGTACATGTAAAATAGTAAATAGAGTCCGGCATACCGTCCCGAATCAGCCAGCGTGCAATAAACCCCGTGATTTGATCCTGGCTGGATTGTACCTTCCACCAGGTTTTTTGGCGCTTGGCAAGTTGGTCTTCCTGCGTATTTGGTTTACTGGGGGCGTGGCGCTTCGTGTCCTTCTTGGTAAGCACATCCACGGTGAAGCGTCCCGCATTGTTTTGCCGATGTTGTGTCTCCTTGACAGCCACTTCATGATGTTTGTGAGCTAACACCAGGTGTGTCTTAGCGTTGGTCGCGTTGCTTGCACGACAGAGCGACTCTCCCCACGGCTTTTTCTTCAAACATTCCAGACATAGGTGAGCGAATCGTTTGCCTTTGTACAGGTACGGCTTAGCAAGTTTATGAATTAGAGTCCAAATGATGTCATGTGAATTCGCTGGTGGGGCGTGAATAATCTCGCTCGGAATACAGTTGGTGGATTCCTGCTTGTCTTCCAGCTCCTCCCTTTGTGCGAGATCGATCACCGTCGCCTGACTCGAGGCCGGTATACCCGACGTGCTGCTTGGCGTATATTCCTCCGGATCACTGTCTTCGTGGAAGTACCTGTGGACGCATTTGCGACTGCAGAACCTGCACGTTTGTCGTGTCAATTCTGACGTGAATGAGGTACGGCAGAAAAATACTACAATCTCACCTTTTCGACAGAGGCACGTCGGTTCTGGTGCACAGCTCGTCACTGCATAGGTGGTGCACTGGGCTCTTGCAAACGCTGCACGGAGACGTCTCCCGTACGTCCACCCAGGAACAGTCAATCTTGGTACACCTCAGTGATTGTTTCTCGGACGAAGACTAACGAGGAATGAGAGAAATGAGAGAGGAGGAGTTGGAGCTGGAGAAGGCAGCAGAACCACCCATCGCGCGCGGCCTTTGAAGATCCTTCAATGGGTTAAAGATCTCTCAGGATAGTAGTACTAATAGCACTGCTAACGCGCATTTTTTCACTACTAATGTGATTAGCACTACTAACGAGTTCACTTGACTTCATTATCATTATCATTATCATTAGTAGTAGTAGTTCTATTAGCACTACTATCAGTACTAATGGGCTCAGTACTACCGAACCCTGATTGCAACCAGCAGGCATGGCTGGTTTGATGCTGTTGTTGCTGAGCATCATGGCGACTTTCGTGATCTCGATGAGGGTTCGGGATTCGATGTTGGTCGATTCGAATGTGGTTTCCTTCGGCATCGATATTGTGTGGGTCATACAAAAATCTTGTGCGTAGAATAGAATCTCACTAACAATCAAGCAGAGCAAAGCAGTATCATCTCGACACTGATGAGTTCTGCTAGGACCCCTTCACTGCGTTCAACTAGACGATGTTCTTCGCTCAGAGCAGCGATGAAAGGTTTTCCCCACCGTCAGTAACTGGTGTCATCCGTCATAAAAGCTTCACGCGATACAACTTGATATACCAGTAGACAGACTTGCTGCGGCTTGTTCACACCGAAACCCTTTGACTCCCAATCTACGAAAACCATCGATTTCGACGTCTCGCCTTGCACTTTGTGGATTGTAATTCTCATGTTCATGATCTAAGTGAAATTTTCTATTTTTTAAATGCTTCAGTGTCGTATGAAATCGCCAGCTACATGTAGAAGTATTAGAGTTCGGCGATACAATACTACAGTAGTATATCTTACCCTTAAAAAAATATTGCGAAGCAATGTATAATCCGGTGGGTTGTCGGAAATTTGAACTAATCATGCTACTTTTGATGAAGCACAGTACCATGAGTTGAGATCATTTTCAAGATGAGACCGAATAGCAGTCCCAGGAACACCGCGAGGTACATTCGCATCAGGCTGTGGCTCGGACCGAGCCGCTCGGTGTACGCCAGTACATCTGGAAAAATCGTCTGTAGCTATCGCCCACTCTGGAGCCGATAAACTTTCACCCGTTAACTCAACAAGGTTCGGCCTACGGACGCTAGGAAACACTGGTAACTGTCCAGGTGCGAGGCTGAGCGTTGTCACCAGCTACATCTGGCCCGCAACCCATGAGGTTTCTTGGGATAGGTACGTCGAGGAGAGAGCGGTACGGCGACCACGGCTCGGGAGCTGCAGCTTGCTCTCCGCCAAATCCCGCATGAAATGTGCAGCGGGCCCGCGTACGTCACCCTGTGCTAGTCATAGGGCCGCACGGTATATCGGTACACGAACCCCTCGGCCAAGGCGCCAACAATAGGCACCGCAGCCCCCACGGTCTCTCCCCGCGGTCCTCTTCAACCTATTGACACGCGGTGGTCAGACTGCGTTCTACGATGATTTAGGTGAGAATTGCCGCAAATTGGTCGACTACTTCGTGAACACAGGCTGAGCTCTGCATTTACAATGAGCACTCAGTTCTGTAATAGTGATTCAGTTGGTCTCCGATTTGCTCACGCAAGAAATTGTCCTTCTCTTACCTGTTGGATCAAATATAATACTTAGTAGCTGTTTCGTGCATAGTGCACGAAGATTTCCAGTGAATGATGCGATTTTATAATTTTACATGTTTGGTTTCTGCCTTTCGAATACATAGGTGCACACGAACCGCCAGTTTGAACGACGAATTCCATGGGAGTTTTGGGGATTGCTGAATATAGTGTTTGTTGTATTGATACTTTCATTCACATCGTGCCACGCCGTCCATGCCGCTGCTTATCTCTTCTGATGGTTGATGAAGCGCAACGCTAGCAGACCCAGGATGCGGAAGAGCACGATGCATCCAATCACGACAATGAAGTTGCGCGTGATGGTGTCGTGCTCCATGCCGAAGTATTCCTCGGTGTACTCCTTGACGGTGATGTGGCCGACGTCGGCAGGTGAGTCTGCCATGGACTGGCAACCGAGCTGAGAGCCGACGTTTTCGTACGACTGTGTGGTCTCGTTCCACGTCGGTAGTTCGTCACAGTCGGCGAAGACCAGAGCCACCATCACGGACATTGGGAACTTGAGCGGAGAGATTGTGTACAGCCACTTGTAGCCTGACGGGATGGCATAGGCCGGAGGAGAGAAGCCCATGAACAAAATGAACACGGAATTGATCAGCACACCGATGATCGCGGCGACCTCTTCGCTCGGGAGCGCGTACGCGAACATCATGCCCATGTAGACTTGCATGAGGATCGTGAGCGACATGACCAGCCAGAACAGAACGGCCGCACCAAAGCCCTGAAAGCCCACGAATGGGTAGAACACCACGGTGAAAAGGAGCGAGCTCGTGAAACAGTACGGGATCTCAGCCAGCGTCGAGCCCAGGAAGTACCAAATAGCGTTGTACGTCTGCGATGCGCGCTCGCGATAGAAGGAAGCTCGCTCCGAGCAAGTTAGCGGGAGAACGCTCTGGAATGCCATCATCGAGTTGAAAAGTGCAGCCATGAACACCATGCCGACACCAGAGTTCAGGCCAGAGTACGACGCGTAGTCGGCACTCACAAAAACGATGCCAAAGAGCAGTGCCAGGAACACCGCGAGGTACATCCGCGTGAGGTTGTAGGCCGGAGTTCGCCAGTACATCTGAATGTAGCGCCACACTACGAACCGCATCTGCGTCATCGAGTTGGCAGCGCGCTTCTTCCCGAATACCATTTCAGGCAAGTCTGGCGACGGAACCGTGATACCCTCCTTGGCCATGTTCGCCTCCAACTGCTGGTTGTACGGGCTACTCCTGAAGTAGTCCACGAAGTTGGTCTGATTGGCAGCTCCATTGCTCACACCAGCGCCAATGCACTCCAGCATCCACGTCGCCGGGTTATAGCCCTTCGGCAGCGGAGACACACCAGGGATATTCTCAAAGTAGTCCACCAGGTTACGGCAGTTCGCACCCAAATCTCCGTAATAGACCGTCTCACCCCCGCGCTTCAGCAGCAGCAAACTGTCGAATAGGTAGAAGACCTCCGAGGACGGCTGGTGGATCGTGCAGATAATGGTACGGCCCGAGTCCGCCACCTTGCGCACACCGTCCATGATCAGCTTAGCAGAACGTGCATCAAGGCCACTCGTCGGTTCATCCAGGAAAATCACACTCGGTTGAGCAGCAAGCTCCACGCCGATCGTCAAACGCTTCATCTGCTCCACCGAGCTGCCGCGGATAATCTGGTCGGCAATGTCCTCCAAGCCCAGCAGCTCGATGCACTCGTTCACCGAGTCGTACTTCTTCGAGTCCGGAATGGACGCATCTTGGCGAAGGAACGAGCTGAAGGTCAACGCCTCGCGAATGGTGGCTGCCTCCGAGTGCACGTCCATCTGCTCGCAGTAGCCCGTGCAACGACGAATGGCCAGGTCGCTGGCCTCGTAGCCGTTCAACAGGATCTTGCCGGTGATCTTGCCACCAGTCTTGCGGCCAGCGATCACATCCATGAGCGTCGTCTTACCAGCTCCAGAGGAGCCCATGAGGGCGGTAATGGATCCGGGTACTGCGTATCCGTTGATTCCCTTAAGAAGTTCGAGTTGCTCCTTCGGGTTGTGCGGATCCGGCACCCAGTAGTGCAGGTCTTGAAAAGCCACTGTTACAGGTGTAAAGTTCCTTTCACGATCACCGACGAGGAGGTCCAGGACAACGTCACCCTTATCGTTTTTGTTCTTCGGCGTTTTCACAAGCATGTACGATTCATCTTCCACCATCTTCTCCGATACATCGACGTTCTCGGGGGCTTCGTAGCGTAGGAATTCCAGGGCCAAGAAAGAAAGGAACATGAAGATCACGTAAATGACAATCGTGTAGATGATGCCGTAAGCAATCCACGACTTCTCCGTTTCAAACCCAAACAGCTCCAGGTAGTACTCGCCCATCGTGAGTCCATCGTATTGAGTGCAGTAGTCAATACCCTCGTACACACAAACGTCGAAGGTGCTTGAGCGGTACTGGTTGATAGCGAGGGCCCTGACACTCCAGCTCATAGGACTGATCCAGTGCGCCCAGATAAGGTAGTCAGGGATTTGGCTCTTCGTCACAACGAAACCCGCGAAGATGATGAAGATCAGCGTGGAGACCATACCCAGGGGCGTCACAACGTTCGTGTTGGGACCAACAGCGGACAAGAAGAAGAACCACATTCCCATGGCCAGGTTCATCAGGAACAGTACCACCTCAAAAATGATGAATTGGGCAGCGTTCGAGTTGAAGCCACAGACCCAGTACACGAGCGTACCAAAGATGATCGTCTCTCCCATGGCCAGTGGGATCTGACTCGCCGAGGTTGCCAAGACATAAGATGCCGTTCGGAAGAAGTTGGCACCACGTTGCTTGTAGAAAATGTCACGCTCAGCCATGTACGTTGGGATCTGGGACGACTGCCCCATCGACAGGAACATAATAGACGAAAAGACAACGCCCACGACCACGGACATTTGTGTCGGATCGAACTGGTAGAATGTCGTGCAGTACAGGAGGCCCATGATGACAATCATCATCAGTCGACCGATGATGAACGGCTTGTTGCGATAGGTGATCATCAGTTGGCGCCGCAGCAGAGTCAACGTGCTTTCCACGAACGACTGGTGGAACACTGGCATTGGCTTGACATTTTCACTTGCATTTCGCAAGAGCTCAGGGGCATGGGGGGCGTCCAGAGCACTAATCATGTTCTGGTGGATATCTGAACGCTTGAATAGGTCGGCGAACTCGTTGGCTCGACGCGGTTGCTTGGTCGGGAAATTTGGCAACTCGTAACGCTGCTGCTCCGCCGTACCGAGGTCCAGCAAATAGTCGGCAATATCGCGCTCAGGTGGGCACGAGAACCCAAGGTGATCGAAGTAGCTTTGGACGCGGTCGCAGGGGCCATGGTACATGAGTTCACCCTCGTTCAGGATCATCACGTCGTCGAACAGAGAGAACACCTCTGGAGACGGCTGCAGCAATGCAATCACCACGTTCTTGTGGAGAGTGTGCGCAACGCTACGCTGCGTGTTGATAATATCGTACGTGGCCGCACTGTCGAGGCCCGTACTGATCTCGTCCATGAGCGACACGTACTTCAAGCCGAATTCCATCTCACCAGTCGTCACGCGCTTGCGCTCGCCACCGGAGATGCCCCGAAGCATGGCGTCGCCGACAATCGTGTCCTGGCAGTGCTGCAGTCCAAGGTGCTGAATGACGATCTCCGGGTAGTGGCTGAAAAAGGCCTTGGTGGCTTCGAGAGCCTCCACATTCTCCTTGTCATTGCCCTTGGACAGCAGCTCGTCGCCGCGATGCAGGAGCTCACCTCCACAGAACTTGTGTGCGAACTCGAGCGTCTCCTTGACGGTCAGCGTCGGGAAATGCTTGTCGCGCTGGTTCACGTACGACACAAACTGCGGCAGCGTCTTGATGACCTCCTCGCGAGGTACGCTGTTGAAAGTGATGTCGCCCTCCACCGTGATATTCTTCTCAATGGGGAACCGGCCGCTCAGCATCTTCATGAGCGACGACTTGCCCGATCCAGGCTGGCCGAGTAGCAGCGTGATCCTGCCGGGCTGGAACACGCCGCTCATGCCCTTGAGGATCTCCTTGCGCACCGTGCGCTTCTTGGGGCCCACGAACATTTTCTTGAGCTCGTTTGGGATGGTCGGCAGCTCGTGCTTGGAGCTGTCGTCGTCCACCACCACAATGTCGGCACTCAGCGATAAGTTCCTGAACCGCACGTCCATTTGGGGCATGACGTGGCCGAGAGCTGCCTCGACCTTGGTGGCCATGTGACGATGCAGCTCGTGCGGGCCGTGGGCCATCATGGCCGAGCCCGACTCGTAGCCGAGCTGCTTGGGCTTATCTGCGGCTGTGCTGGTCCGCTCTTCCATCTTGGATCGAGTGGCTCGACCCGGTTGATGGTCAACTCGAGCACTCGAAGGTGAAATGGAGAATGAGGAGACTCGCGCGACTGCTAAAGTCAAAGCTGAAGCACTTTAAAGTATCCGGAGACATGATCGTTACATTGTGGTTCGCAATCAGTTGGTACGACCGTGGAATTTGTATTGAGTCTGTCAAACGAAGTGCCTCGGAGCTGTACCGCCATTTGCACCGCCATTTTTGCCCCATCATCAAGCGCTGGATACAACGTACAGGATAATTGTTGCGGCTGGCTGTTAATTCTCGCTGGTAGGGAACTGCCAAATGGCACTGGTCAGGCTCTGGAGCCCAGCGCAGCATCGAGTATTCGCTGGCGTGGGGCAGTCTTTCAGGAGCGGCATTCTTATGGATTGCCTTACCGGCATTGCCGTGCTTGTCAATTGTGGCAACTTTTGTCAACTTTTCGATGGCAGCGGCGCTTAGGAGTTCTTTCGATAAGTGACATCGGAAAAGAGAGTCAATAGAACCCAAAATTAGTTTCGAAGTACTATCGATTATACGGCGAAGATGACGTAGTGTCGATTCGTTTCGTAAATACTGGACCAGATGATAGAATGTGCATATAATTCGGCCGGTGGTGTGTCTTTTATGAATTCACGACCGTGTTTAAGAAAATCGTCGTGAAATAAAAATTAATTAAAGCCGTTTGTGAAGTAAAAAAAATAATATTTTTATTAAGAAAATTTAAATTTTATACGCACAATAAAGCGAGAAGTGCATGTATGCATTGATGGAAGTAGGAAGCACCCAAATGCCGAGTATCCGATAGCTTCGATGCGCGCTATGGACTGAAAATCTCGCTAAAATCGCTGTCACGGCTTGTTCTGTTACGTGCAGTGTTGCGGCGCACTGAAATCGAAAGCCGAGCCTGTCAGTTGGCGCAGTACTCGCTGCGCTTGCGCTTTCTGTTTGTCTCGATCTCCTCGCCGATCGCGATGCGGTTCAAGCACCGAGACAAACGTCTTGATCATCTTCTGGGACGCCGAGGGTGAGAAGTTAAAGGCAGAAGCCGTATCCCAGCTTCCACCCTGCTTCAGCGCTGAAAGCGTCAAGACAATAAATATAATAAGGTGAGGTATAACGTGTTACCAACTCGCGATGCGAATCTAAACTCTAATAACCATCTCAAAAGGGTGAGTGCAGCCCTCCTGGTTCCGACACATTCCTGCCGTTCCTCTCGCCGCTCTCTTCCGTGTTCTCTCTTGTAAAGCGGCAAGACAAGATATCTTTAGGAGAGCGCGCATTCTTTTTCCCTCGGACAACACTCCAGTTAGCAGCCAAGTAAGGCTCGACCGACGCCCCCCCCCCCATCTAATTCTTCGGGGGGAAGTTCGTCCATCGCAGACCACATTCCTCACCTTCAGTGCGCAAGCATCTTGGGGGTCCTCGTCTCTGTAATTTTGGTCGGAGCCATCTAACTTAGGCAGCAACAGTGCGCAATCCGAAATATGAGGCTCTTTTAGGAAGTTGGAGCCTCTCTGGTATTGTACGCAGTCCGAACGAATAGAGTAATCATAAGACAATTGGTATCATAACTGCGCAGATCCTCTACATTCCAACTGTATCGATGTACCCGATCATGTACACGATCAATAGAAAATAAACCGTCCTTACCAGTATATCTCTACCCCATCACGCCTAATACTCTGTATCTAAGGCGGAGTTCTAATAATGATGATGGCGGCCGTTGATGTGTCTGTACGTAGCCGGGGCATGATGATGACAGAACCATCACTCTGATCACAGTCCGTTTTATTTCACCGATTGCGTTATCCGTTGCACGTCGTCGCGCCAATGTTTGCTGGCCGCTCCTGGCGTCGCAGCTCGGCAGCTTCCTCCGCTTCACTCTTCCTCGTGCTGTACATGTACACAGGACTCGCACTCTTGGCTTTGGGCTTGTTGCCATCTCGCTTTCCTTCCGCCTTGGGCTTCAGAGCTCCGTCCACATGGCTGTCGGTGGTAATGCACAAGCGACTGGCGAGAATTTCGGTGTGCGGTAACCCTACTGTACACGACATGTTTTATTTCGGTCACTTTTGCCAGTAATTGCAGCAGCAACCAACATGTATTCATATGAAATCGCAATATACACGTGAGCTCCCCCAAAGTTACTTCTTCTGGTGGTTTACGAAGCGCAGCGCCAGCGCGGCCCAGATGCGGAACAGCACGATGACGCCGATCGTGATGCCGAAGTTGCGCGCGATCTGGCTGTGCTTCATGCCGAAATACTCCTCCGTGTACTCCTTGATCGTGATGTGGCCCACGGTCTCCGGAGAGTCCGCCATCGCCTTGCAGCCAAGCTGCGAGCCCACGTTGAGGTAACTCTGCGATGACTCGTCCCACGTCGGCAGCTCGTCGCAGTCGGCGAACACGAGCGAGATGAGGATGGAAATAGGGAACTTGAAAAAGCAAATGTCGTACAGCCACGTGTAGCCCGAGGGGATGGCGTACGCTGGGGGACTGAAGCCCACGAACATCATGAAAATGGAGTTGAACAGGATGCCGATGATTTGAGCCACTTCCTCTGACGGCATGGCGTACGCGAAGAACTGGCCCAGGTAGACCATCATCAGGACGAGAAGGGAGAACGCCAGCCAGTACAGCACGGCCGCCCCGAACCCGGTGAAGCCCACGAAGTAGTAGAAGATGGCCGTGAACAGAAGCGAGCTGGCGAAGCAGTACGGGATTTCAGCCAATGTGGAGGCAATGAAGTACCAGAACGCGTTGTACGTCTGGGACGCACGCTCACGGTAGAACGACTGGCGCTCAATACACGTGAGAGGCATCACGCTCTGGAACACAGCCATCGAGTTGAAGAACGCAGACATGAAAACCATTCCAACGCCCGAATTGAGCCCCGAGTACGAAGCGTAGTCGTTGTTGCCGACAAAAATCAAGCCGAACAGAATAGCCAAGAAGAGGGCAAGGTACATCCGCGTGAGATTGTAGCTCGGCGTACGCCAATACATCTGGAAGAAGCGCCACACCACGAATTTCATCTGCGTCATTGAATTGGCTGCACGCTTCTTGCCAAAGACAATCTCTGGGAGATCCGGAGACGGCGTCATGATGCCTTCCTTCGCCATCGTCGTCTCGAGCTGCTGATTATCTGGGAGATCCGGAGACGGCGTCATGATGCCTTCCTTCGCCATCGTCGTCTCGAGCTGCTGATTGTACGGGCTGTTCTTGAAGTAGCTCACGAAATCCATCATATCTTGCGATCCGTGACCCACACCGGCACCAATGCACTCCAACATCCACGTCGCCGGGTTATAGCCCTTCGGAAGCGGTGCTACACCAGGGATGTTCTCAAAGTAGTCGATCAAGTTGCGGCAGTTCTCACCCAAATCACCGTAGAACGCAGTTTGGCCACCGCGTTGCAGCAGAAGGAGTCTGTCGAACAGGTAGAAGACCTCAGCAGACGGCTGATGGATCGTACAAATGATGGTACGACCCGAGTCCGCCACCTTGCGCACACCGTCCATGATCAGCTTTGCCGATCGCGCGTCAAGGCCACTCGTCGGCTCATCCAGGAAAATCACGCTCGGTTGAGCAGCAAGTTCCACACCGATCGTCAAACGCTTCATCTGCTCCACCGAGCTGCCGCGGATGATCTGGTCGGCAATGTCCTCCAAGCCGAGCAGCTCAATGCACTCGTTCACCGAGTCGTACTTCTTCGAGTCCGAGATCGACGCGTCCTGGCGCAGGAACGAGCTGAAGGTCAGCGCCTCGCGAATAGTGGCCGCCTCCGAGTGCACATCCATCTGCTCACAGTAGCCTGTGCTTCGGCGGATAGCCAAATCACTGGCCTCGTAGCCATTCAGCATGATCTTGCCAGTGATCTTACCACCAGTCTTACGACCGGCAATCACGTCCATCAAAGTCGTCTTGCCTGCACCAGTTGAGCCCATGAGAGCCGTGATCGATCCAGGAACAGCAAAACCGTTGATTCCCTTGAGCAGTTCGAGTTGATCCTTCGGGTTGTGCGGGTCCGGCACCCAGTAGTGCAGGTCCTGGAACGCCACCGTCACGGGAACGAAATTCTTCTCACGAGCTTCAACAGGTAGCTCCACAACCACATTGCCCTTGCTTTTTGCGGCCTTGGGCGTCTCAGTGAGAACATAAGAGCTTTCGTCTTCAATGGTCTTCACAGACACATCGACATTGTCTGGTGTTTCGTAGCGGACGTATTCCATCGCCAAATAGGAGAGGAACATGAAGAACACGTAGACGGCCAGCAGGTAGATTATGGCATACACGACCCACTCCTTCTCCGTTGCGATGCCAAACAAGTTCAAGTAGTACTCACCCATCTTGAGGCCGTTGTACTTCGCGCAATAGTCGACTCCATCGTACACGCACACGTCAAAATCGCTTGACCGGTACTGGTTGATAGCCAAAGCCTTCAATGCCCATGCAATGGGACTGATCCAATGCGCCCAGATCAAGTAGTCCGGAATTTGGCTCTTGGTCACAATGAAACCCGCGAAAATAATGAACACGAGAATCGAAACCATACCCACCGGCATCACGACGTTTGCATCGGGACAAACGCCAGCGAGGAAGAAGAACCACATTCCCATGGCCAAGTTTGACAC
>JAHWLE010000742.1:0-17831 GCA_024679135.1 Phytophthora foliorum
GCGGAAGGCTCGGACGCGTGCGCGGGCGTCAGGTCCAGCGGGAACTGCAGCGTGGAGCCCGCTCCGGAGTACAAGAAGCGCGGGCGCACGATGCCGGAGACGCTCATCGGGACGGAAGCTTGGCTCGAAGTTACGTTTGCGTTATGGCTCCCCAATAATATTGAAATTGGAATTCGATTTATGGTTTTCGAATTTGCAATTAATTGCGAAAAACGTTTCGTTACGTTGACACGTCATCGTTCTCGAATAAAAGTCGTCGACTCGCCTCATTCCCGAACAGGCCGCGCGTTGAATCGAAGCAGCAGTTGCAGCAAGCTTGTGAGCACGATGAGCGCCGAAGACGCCCCCAAGACGGACGCCGTGTCCACGGTACGCGCCCATTGCATCTGCTGCGCCTTTCGCGCCTTCCCCCGCCTCCAGCACCGCTCAGGAGCGCGAGATATGGCCCAGCAATCCCGAAACTGACCTATTTGCTGCTCTCTTTGCTGTTACATCTCGTGCAGACGACGGAAAAGCCCTGGGAGACCGAGAAGGGCGTCCGCAAGATGGCGGACCTGCTGCGCGGACGGAAGGGCATGCCTGCACGGCACGCCGTGGAGCTCGGCAAGCGCGTCGAGTACTTCCGCGGCGACCGACTGGCCACGTTCTTGCTGGCCAGCCCCATGGCTAAGAAGTACTTCCCGGAGCTCAAGACCAAGGAGGACGTCAACTCGGTGGGCCGCGCCCTCGTGCAGAACAGTTACATCCACCGCTCTGACCGCGACGCTAAGAACAAGAAGCTGCTGAAGCCCACCCCCAAGCAGGACTTCGCCCCCGAGGGATACTACACGTGGATGTACGAGGGATCCAAGACCCTCCGCAACATCATGACGGCGCTGCTGATCATTGGCTTCCTGACGATTACGTGCTTCCCCATCTGGCCGCAGTGGGCCAAGGTGGCGCTCTGGTACATGTCCGTCACGTTCCTTATCTTCATCGCCATCTTCGTGGTGGTGCGACTCTTCATCTTCTTTATGCTCTGGATGGTCGGCTACGAGTACTGGCTGCTGCCTAACATCTTCGATGACAACTTGTCGGTGGCGGACTCGTTCGTGCCACTGTACTCGCTGCGCTCTACAGACCAGTCAGAGCGTATCTACCGTCTGGTTGGACTTGTTGTGTTCGCATGCTTTTGCGTGTGGGTGAAGAACCAGCCCACGGATTTTGACGATTACATGGAGCTGACCAAGCAGTTCACGGACGATATTTACAGCGGCAAGCTTCTGAGCGATATGTCACAGAAGGACCAGGACAACATCGATGGCGTGAAGGTCCCCGACCTCGAGGATCTTCTCAAGGATGACGATGACGAAGACGAGGACCAGGACGCCAAGTTCGCCAAGATCTTAGATGAGGACGAGGATGAGAACTCGAAATTCTCGGAGGCGACCGAGGATGACGACGACACGGAAGAAGTGGTAGACCGGGATTTGTAGACGACAGCAATCAGGTTTAACTGACTGACACAGAGACCGTAAATTCAACTTAGTACTTGATCATTTCCCTGCCGCACTTCACTTTGTTACAGCGTCCTACTCGAGTTGTAGTTTCAAATGTCACGTCTCGATGTCCCCAGTAAATCAATGATGCGTTGTTAGTTCCACGGCGTCAAAGTGACTTCATCGTAGACGACTCCATTGCGATTCAGAACAAACTGCACGCTCATTTTCTGCTCAGTCGAGTCAATACGCAGGTAGCCCCAGTCGTTCAGATGGCTCACGCTCCACTCGCCTAGCTTGCTTGAAAAGCCTTGCTGCTCCAGACCAGCGCCTGCAGAGCCAATCACAATGTGGACGGGCCCCTTGCCGTCCTTGGTGCACTTCCCGTTACGCACCGCGCAGCTGCGTTCATAGGAGTGCTGGTGACCTACCAGCATCAGATTCACCTTGTGTTCCCAAAGTAAATCCTCAACTTCATCGCGGAAGTGCTGAGCCACCTTGTAATCGGCTCCCTCGCCCAGTTGGGTCGTGTACATCATTCGGTGAGACGTAAGAACGACCCACGGTGTTTTCTTTCGGTCAACACTCTTCAAATCATTCTCCAGCCACTTGTACTGCGTCGAGCCGCGGCGCCAATCGTGTTCCGATGAAATCTGGATGACGTGAATACCACCATAGTCGAACGAGTACCAATAGATGTTGTTGCCGTTGGCTGGGGCATCCCAGCGGTAGAACATTGGCACCGAGCACTCACCCGATGAGTCTTCACCGTAGTTGGCCCAGTCTGGGTGGAAGTTCATCCGACCATCCTCACCAGTGGCTCCACTAGGGTCGTTCGCACCCCCCGTCATGTAGTCGTACTCGTGGTTGCCGATGCTAACCATGTACGGAACCCTGGTCGCGTATGGCTCAATGATGTGAAAAAACTCGTCCCACATATGCGCGTGGCCGCGGGCATAGCTGATGTCTCCAAAGTGCAAGAGGAAACTGTCGTAGCCGTCCATCACATCTTGATACGAGCGCACGGCGGTAGACGTCGCGGCAGGTGCAGGGTCGACGCCCATATCGGCGTACGCGATGAACTTGGCACTCTTCACCGACTTATCTGGTCGACTCACGAACGAATAAATAGAGCTCCATCCGTCCTTCTCACTGCCGAACTTGTAGAAGTACCGTGTACCGAGTTCCAGTCTCTTCAAGATGACCGTGTGCATGTTGCCCGGATCACGGAACCACTGCTGGCTCGTGAGGTTGGCCGGTCGGTTGCACAGGTGACCAGCTGTGTACGTTTTAGACTCGCCCTCAGCATGTTCCTTCAGCGCAGTAGGATCGAGACCATACTTGACGACGGGCGTCTCCTGCGACGCCGAGTTGAACATGACCGACATCTCGTCTACATTCTCCGTTAAGGCAATATGGCCGTGCTTGGGGACTGTAAAAGCCTCCATCATCCCCACTTCCAACTTGGCAACAGGAGCGAAGAGGTTGCCTCGCGGCTGGAAGTTGAAGTACTCGACGGTGTAGTTGCATCGCATCATGTAGAGCGACGAAAAGCGGGCGGAGTTGGGCAGCTCCGGCCCATCAGCTCCAGGCCCATTAGCGTCCGTGATCCCAACTTTCACCAGGAAATCTTTGTCGTGGGCCTTGGGGCCGCAGCTGAGACCCACAAAGTCCGTCTGATGCGGACGCGTCACTCCGCTCCAGGAGATCACCAGATCCTCTCCGTCTCTCAGCAGCGGCGGCGTTGCAGTGAGCTCAACGCCCTCCGATTGCTCGGCCAGATTTTCATTGGCGACACCGTAGAGGAACCCGGCGGCGTCGTCGCGCTCTGTGTCCCAGACTTGGTCCTCGAGGTGCACAATAGGCCGCGGATCGGTCTCCAGCGCGTCGCGCAGGGTGTCCACGTATCTGTAGCTCAGCGGGGGCTTCTCCGCCTGCGCGATAGCAGCCAGGAGAGCGGGCAGCAGCAACAAAGAGTGAAGGGGTGCGACCATCACCTGCGTATCGAGGGTCTCTCGAGTCACTCGGCTAATGGCTCGGGGAACTCAGTTCAACATGCTTTTGTGCTGTCCGTTTTCTTCGTGACATATAGGGAGCATATTGAGGCAGATATATATTCTGATATTGTCAATACAACGAGATACTACATGTTGATTGGTGAAAAAGCGATTTAGTTTCAACCAGTCAGCGTGGATCATAGCACTTCCCATATACTTATCGACACACTCCAGACAACGCCATGGGGATGAACTTTTGGCACTCGACGCACTAGTACGCGGCCCTGTGTGTGCTTCGGACTCTATCAAGTAGACGGATCTGACGTCCTGCGCTTTGAATGTGCCAGTTTGTACTGGATGAAGGACGTGACCAAGGCGGACCTGCGCAAGAGGAACCCGCTGGACCGCAAGCACCTGACGGACGATGAGGTCGACAGCATCCACCTCGCCAACATTTCATGTCAGTAGAGACCAAGTTCAACAGCCTTCATAGCCTTTTGACGGTGGTGTTGGCTGTTAAATTCGCAGTGCTGGAGGAGATTGGGCCCCGCTTGAGGGTTCGCCAAATCATTATTTATACGGCGATCATCTTCTACCGCCGGTTCTATCAGACGTAAGGGCCATGCGCCCTTCGTGTCGTGGATTTTAAGGTGCTACTGTGGATAACTTTGCGTGCTGGTATTTGAAACGTGACTGCAGGCAGAGTTTCGTGAACTTTGATCCGCACCTGGTTGTCGGAACGGTATTCTTCCTCGCTTCCAAGGTCGAGGAGAGTCAGCTGTCTCTCACGACCGTCGCGTCCGTTCTTCATCACTACACCACGAGTACGACAACCTTGCTGCTGCAAGAGCATATTCGTACTCGCAAATGTCTTGGTTACTTACGCTCTTGCTGCGCATTTGATACATTTGTTGGACGAACATCGCTAATAGCCGGCGTCGACGAGGACGAGTCCATGTACATGTTCCAGGACAAGGATATCCTCGAGTGCGAGTTCTACGTAATCGAGGCGCTGCAGTTCGACTTGATCCTGCACCATCCGTTCCCGTCACTTATCCAGTACGTGTCGATGCAGGAGTAGATGCGTGTTTCGTATGTGGCACGCAGTCATTTATGCCTATGTTTTTCTGCTGATTTCGTTTTGTGCCGATGTACGACTGTTCTGGCAATCTCTTGACTGCAGGTTCCTGGACGAGTTTGAAATCCACGAGGAATGCCTTCAGCTTGCATGGTGCGGATCTATTGCTGCCATGTTCTTGACCGATTGCTGCATTGTATTTTGATGTGCTCGTGTTAACTGCGTATCGTGCACGCTGTCGTGGTGGTAACCAGGCAATTGGTGCAGTATTCCTATCGCACGGACATCATCCTTCTGTACCCACCTTTCATGGTGGCGTACGCCGCCGCATACATTTCGTGCCGCGACGCGGGCTACGATGCTGTGCAGGTGTTTGCTACAGTGAACATTAAGAAGGACCTGCTGCTGAAGCTCGTGGCGGAGTTCCAGGAGGCCGTAGAGGACGAAAAGAAGCTGTATTCGGTGCAGGCAACGGCTTTGGAGCGACTAGACGAGATCATCCCGGACTCGTCGGCACCTGAGACGGAGGCAGCTCCCAGCGCGTCGGCTGAAAAGTGAGCTATTGCGAAAGAGTGCGGATAGGAATGGAGCTGCGTGTGCGCGAAACAGCTTGCCCACCACGCTCACCAAATTCTAGGTAAATTTAGGTAGCGGTGGGCGACTGGTGTGGCGCCCTGAGCACCGACACCGCTTTGGATTTGAGTCGGATCTCAGCTGAAGCCACTCACTTGTATCCAGCAGAAACACGAGTACAGCAGCACTGCCGTGTTTGCCGGTGATTTTGAATCCAGTCCGATGTTGAATTGAATTCCTCCCCGATGGGCAGAGTCACGAGACTTGAACCTGAACTGTTCTTGCCACGTCCGCAAGCTGTAGGCTGCATTGCCCCATGCTACAAGCTGTAGCATGGGGGGCGATGCAGCAGCGTTAACACTGCTTATGGCCGCCATCGGGTGGCCTGCTTGCAGCAGCAACGCCTTGCGGTCTATCCCGGGACCTTCCACACGAGTTCCGCCCTGGTGGTGGCGGCTCGCGCGAACGCGATTTTCCTCCTCATTGCTCAAGTCTGCGTTGTAAATATAGTACTGTACAGTTTATCGTTGTGCGCTCGTAGTATTGAAGGATGCATTTGCAAAGCTGAACACACACAACTCGCGGTCATGTTCGTGCCTGTGCTTCGAGGCTTTGCAGCTCGCCGTCAAAGTCCGTTCAAATTTGGCGTGGCGCAGTCGCGGGGCAAAGAGGCACTGTCGTGCTTTTCGGCGCAGCTACAGGCTGTAGCCACAGTGCGAAGGTACTTGTATCCCTGCGGCAAGAAGATATCACCGCGGGCCATGCTATCAAAAGCTTTGATCTAAAACGGTCCCAGACGGAGATGGACTTTAGGTTTCTTGTGGTACTTGTTCGTTTTAGGATGAACTTTAGGGGGATGGACACGCAAGCCCCTCCAGACGCATGTGCATGCGATCATCGAGTTTATTCCCTTTCCGAGGTCTTCGTTCGGTATATTAAGCGGCGATGAGCAAATCTGATTTATTAGAATCGACAGGTACTAAATTTAAGAGGGAGCGCAAAAGAAATTGCGATTTTGGTCCGTCTCTATTCATCTGCGGACGGCCAGCCGATTGAATTGAGATCAGGGGTGGGCCACAGTGCTCATTCTCGCTATCGTCGTGTAGTGAGTGGTCGACTCGCCGCCGCAGCACCGCCAAGTTCAAGTTGCCCGGCTGCAGCGACGTCTCTGCCTTCCAGTTCCGCTTTTTCCGGCGTGGCAGCGGACGCACCGATATAGCAGCACACAGCAGTAGCCAGCCATGGTCATGCAGAACGTCCTCGCAGCGACGCCGCAGAGCGTGCTGCACACCACCATCGCACACGTGTCCAAGCCCTCCGCCTCGGGCGCGCACACGTACACGCAGTACCTCGTGCGCGTCTCGGACGAGCGCTCGCCGGGCCTCAACTGGACAGTCTACCGGCGCTACTCGGAGTTTCGCAATTTCAAGCTCGCACTCGAGGATGCCATCAAGCACGGCGACATGTGCGCACACTGCGCCATCATGTCCAAACGCACGTGCTTCGTGCTCTTCCCTCATCGCCGACTCTTCGGCAACCTGCGCGAGAAGACTCTCGAGGCGCGCCGCGTTGGCCTCAACGCCTTCCTCGATGCCGTAGCAAAGCACGCACGCACGTGTCGAGAAAGCATGACGTGCCAGACCCGACCGCTGATGGACAAGTTCCTCATGGTCAACGACATGCGCTACACGTACTTGAACGTCGACATGAGCGAGACTGAACGAAGCAGCAAAGTTTCCTTGGACGACAAGCGCGTGTCGATGGGCGGGATGGCGCGCCGATCCTCATCTATGGTGAGCCGTCTCGAACGACACAGCAGCTACGCGGACTACCGCGAGGAAGCGGTGCGAAGCTGCAACGAGGAGTGGCTCAACACTACCGACGAGCCTGCTACGGTGGCGACTGATCCAAAGGAAGATCAACCTCAAGAGGAGGCACCAGCAATGGAGGTCGCGACGATGAGGCAGCGGCAGGAAGACAACCAGCTGACGAAAGACAGCGGTCTGGCCATTCAGCGCCAGACGATGCCCAATCTGCTGGCCTACTCAAACGACCGGCGTTCTCGCACGCACTCCTGGAACGATGACAACCAGCCACCTGCGGCTCGGCAGAGTCTCTCGTCCGACTGGGAGCGCGCCGCGTACAAGCAGCCGCCGAGCACGTCCACGTCCCGTCATTCGGACCCTGGACTCGCTCGCAATGAGCTGCTGAATTTTGCACGCGGCAGCTTCTCGGGCGGCGGTCGCCCGCACCGCGCCGAGGGCCGAACGCGCTCGCGCAAAGTGCACTTGTCGTCGGCCGCCAAGCGCGTAAAGAAGCTAGAGGAGGCCGAAGCGCGTTTCTCCGTTCAACAGCAAAAGCCCAAGTGCCTTCCGCGCCTCGCGCCGATTCCCGAGTAGAGATTTAGCTAGATGCGTTCATCACGCCCCTGTTAGGCATTCCTTCATCCCCATCAAACCCGCCGGCATCGAAGGCGGCGCTTGTAATGTACAGTTTTATCTATAACTTACAAACATTTACACTCACGACTGCCTCTATCTGTTCGCGCTAGTCGCTCGTGTCTCTTCGCCACTGAAGTGGTGCCCTCGGATCGGATCCCGCCTCATCGAGTTCAGCGCAGCAATACCAGCGGAACGGCTCCCACAAGCTCACGAATAGCGAGAGAGGGATGCAATCGGAGCCGCGTTATGTTCCTTTGCGCGTGTTGGACTCGGGCGTTTCGCTGTTTGGAGCCGTGTGGCCAGTGGCCGGTTAGACAACACGCACGCGAAGGTGTCGGCATGACGTTTTGCGTTTTGCTCAATTGACACGAATATCCATCTAAACTTTGTATATTTTCTCGTCGTCAGCAATCGAGGTTGAAGCTGGCGTCAGTTATCTGAGATGTATATACACGCCACACCGTCCTATCCTCAGCCGGTGATCACTCGCACGCCTCCGAGGGACGCAATGGTGTGCGCGAAGTCGTAGTTGGGCTGCTTGATGAACATGAGATTCTTGGGCTGGCTGTACTTGCGTGAGACCCACTCGACCATGGCAGGCCCAAATGGTCCCTCAACGCTCAGGAAGTTGAGCTTGATCTTGAGGTACACGTGGTCGAACATGGACACCGTCTCCTTAAAACCCTCGGGCACGGCCGTGCCCCGCGGGTGGCAGTGCACGATGTACAACGAGTGCGTCTGCTCGTTGGTGCGCACGTACAGGATGGCCTTGTTGATGATGTTGAGGTTCGGAGTCTTGCAGAAGAAGAACACGGCCGGCTCGTTGATCTCGCGGATGAACCGTGCGATCGTCTGGCCACCGCGAGCGCCCGTGCGCAGCGAGTGGGTCTCGTCCTCATCGTCGCTGCGTTGCGAAGGGCACAATTGCCGCATGCAGTAGAGACACATCCGCAGGAGGAAGGTGCGCTCGAACATGATGTACACCAGCGATAACACCGCGATGAAGTAAAGCGAGAAGTACGTCAGGATCGTCGGGTCACCCAGTAGGTTACCCATGAACGTGGTCACAACCATCGTTACGCCCAGAATGCAGCTCCACCAAGGCGCTATCACGGACCGCGGAATATCGGCGCGCTTAAACTTGAGCAGCATGCAGCCGACGCCGAAGAGCGTCATGAGTCCCAGGAACGCGTATGTGTACACACCCGATAGGGTCTCCGTGTCGCCGTGCAAGATCAGAACCAGACTCGTGGCCACCAGGAAGTAGCCGATGATGATGAAGTGGTTGGTTCCACGCGCCTTGTTCACCTGGAGTAAGAAATCCGGAAGCACACGATCACTGGCCAAGCGACGCACAAGACCAACCACGCCGACGTAGGCAGTGAGCACGGCTCCCGACAGCACGATGAACGCGTCCAATGCTACCACGAGCTGCATGTTCTCGCCCGCAACCTTCAGTCCCATTTCCGCCAGAACCGTGTTCTTCTTGTCCACAACGCCGCCGGGGCCATCCAGGGGCAGCACACCGAGCGACAACAGAGAGATCATCGGGTTGAAGACAGCTACACCCCACCACATGTTCTGCATGTATTATCAAGCGGTGCAACGAACACAACACACCCAATTAGTCATAGGACATACACGTAACGCAAGTGTCAAGACGAAACGTACCCGCAGAGTCTTGGGGAAGACTCCATCCGCCTGCTCCTCCACAAACTGCGACGACGTCTCAAATCCAGAGATTCCGAGCATAGCAGTCGACGTGCCGAAGAAGATCGCCGTCACGAAGTTGCCCGACATGATGTCTCCCGCGAGGTTAATGTCCGGAAATCCCGTGTCGAAGTTGGCCTGCAGTGTTTGGAAGTCATCTTTCACAACGTACACCGCGGACAGCACGCAGAGCACTGTCAATGTGGCAGCATGAGTGATAAAGATGACTAGCGCCACAACAGCACTTTCCGTGATGCCGATAAGACTCAGCATCGCGAAGATGAAGAGCAGTCCGACCGTGGCCGGTACGATCTCCAGTGACGGCACGTGCGACGCCAAGTAGTTGCACGCTGACGTCCCTGAGACAACGCCCGTGGCAATGTACGACAAGATCGCGAGCGACGCCGCCATCGCAGCCAGACGCTTCGAGGTGGTGTTGAGCAGGACGTTGTACGAGCCTCCGTTGAGCGGCACGGCGTTCAGCACCTCTCCGTAGATGAACCGGTACAAGTACAAGATGCCCGCCACAATGGCAAGAGCCACGGGCGCCAGCTTGCCCGCTTTGGACGCTACGAGCCCCGACACGTACAGGCAGCTGGACAGGATGTCGTTCCCGCAGATGGCGGTGGCCATCCACTCAGAGAGCTTGGGGTGGTCCATGGACAGCCGCGCCTGGATGTCATTGAGCTCGCTATCGCTGGCCACGGACGAGAGGTTGTCGCCCCAGCCAGGGAACTCCCAACCCTTGAGAGCGTTCGTGTTCTTGTCCACGTGGAGCATGAGCGGGCTAAGCGGGGGCGTGCTGGCACCGATGCCCAGGCGCGCCGCGTGGCTTGGGATGGCCCCGTAGCCGATGGGGTGCTGCTCGTCGTCGGCCATTGCTGGGTGGTCTGAGTTGGATTGGCAGCACACGGGGGCGGGCGGCGCTTGGTGAATTTGGCTGTGACGCAAAACTGCAACTGCTTGCTGACTGTTCCCCGATCAAAGAAGATCCCAATGTACCAAAGCGCTGCTGGCCCAACATCGCACACTACAGTACCTTGCACCAATATAGAAATATCCGAATGATATCGAATTCTATCTACTTACGTTACGTGACAGGAAACTGGGTACTACAATAAAAAAAATAGCATCAGTTCATACAGGTTATATACTATGTGATGTTAATAAATTTTGATGATGCGGTCACTACAGCCAAATAGAGAAAGCGGTACAATTCAGCGAGACACCAAATAAGCTTAGAACAACAGCTAGCGTGCATGTGGCACGTGCAGCGAGTGCATTAATCGTTATGCTTGCTCGATCCAGTTGTTTGCGGCCTACAGGTCGTTCAGTTGCTTGACGTTGTTGCGAAGGAGTTCTTCGTCCGCACCGGAAAACTTTAGGAAGCACAGCAACCAAGCAGCAGTTCAGCGTCAGTCAAACGATGCCCGTACCACTTGAACGAGATATCTTCCGTACCGAGAGCGACTGCTGAAACTTGCCGTCCTTGAAGTAGAAGAACGTGGGCATCGACTACGCAACCCACCACGAACCATTAGCACGAAATCTATACAGGTCGTCCAGTATACCACATCAGGACGTACGCGCACGCCGGCCTTGGAGGTCGTGTCGTTTAGCTCGTCCACATCCAGCTTGGCAAAGTCAATGCTGTCGTACTTGGCACTACGTCCAAAAGGATCAGCCACCTGCTCACTCCCAATCCACCCCACAGACTATCAACTCGCCTACCTCAGTTCGTCGTAGATGGGGCCAATCATCTTGCAGGGAGGGCACCACTTGGCCGTGAAGTACACGACCGCCTTTCGCCCCGTCCCCTCCTGCAGCACACAGCGACGACATCTCCCGGTCACGATCCTCTGGCCAGACAGCAAAACCTAGCGACTGCACGCACCGTGGCGAGCTGCGTGTACGCCTCGTCCGAGCCGATAATCTTCACACGGCTGCGGGCACTCGTGGACAAGGCGCGGGTGCTGCGCAGCGCGTGCACAGCCGCCCAGGACGTCACCACCTTCCGCACCATCTTGGCTCTCAATTATCTCGAAAACAAAAGTGCAGCTGACATTTCGCCGCGTTTGACTTGATTTCACTAAGCTTGCCACCGCCCCGACCTTGAACCCACGTGCGTCACCATTGGCTGGCCCAGTATCTTGTATCATTTCCAGCATGGACAGCTCTGAGGAGAGTCGCGACGACCGCATGGCTACGCAGGCGGGGCGCCGCGCCGAGCTGCAGAAGCTGTCGAGCGAAGATAGCGAGTGGACGCTGTACCGCACGCTGTGCCAGTTCCGCCTGGGGTACTTCTCGTTCCTCGTGCTCATGTGCATCCTCATGTTCAGCGTCACGTTCCTCATGGAGATCTTCTTCGCCATCTTCCTGCCCAGCGCGCGGATGGACCCGTACTTCACTGTGCGGGCTATTGTGCTGCTGGCCTTCCTGCCGTTCGCGTTGATTTTCCTGTCCTACTGCTTCGAGGAGTCCAGTCGCCTCTTCCTGGACGCCATCGACACGAGAGAGGGAAGTCTCGCCAACTTCCGGCTATCACTCGCGGTCTGCATCCACTATGCGCGTCATTGGCGCGAGATGCCTGACGACCGACTGGAGAGGGAAAGGTTTGACGCCTTCCGAGGAGACGATGAGGACCAGGAAGCTTGGTCTCGCTTCGTGAGCTGGATCACGGCTGGACCAAAATACCTGCTGAGTACCATCTACACCGACGACCCTTTCGACGACAAGAACAAGGAGTCTGAAGATGAGAAGCGATATGAGCTGGAGCTTTTGTTTCAGCGACAGCAGAGTGAAGAGTCGGGCCATAAACACAGTAGCCGCGTACTGTGTCATCGCAGCAATAGTAGCAGCAGCAACAGTAGCAGTGACGGAAGTAATTCTCCGTCGGCTCGGTGGAAACGTGCTTTCCAGGCTGCAAGCACGACGGTCAAGTTCAACACAACACACTTCGATGGCCCGCCGCTTGACTTCTCAACGCTTGTCATTACGGACGTGCTGTGTCCGTTTGTCTTCGAGCTGATCACGCTCTGGACTTTTGTGGTCTCTCTGATAGCAAACATGTCCCCTTTGGCTGCTTTCCTGGACTATATTCAGTGTGGATTTTACATGCAAGCAATCTATCTGGGCGTTTGGATGATCTGCCACTTTTGTAGTGCTCGAAACCGCAAGATGAGGGAATTTGTGAGCAATTACCGACGCCGATACCGTGATATGCAGCGAGAGCTATTGGAGATGGAAAACGAAAAACGTGCAGAGCATTTATGGTTAGTCAGCATTGGTTTTCGCGCTGTAGAGCAGTTCCAAACTGGTTTTTTTACATTTGTAGAAGCCATGTTCGAGTTTGGCGCTCGTTGCCGAGAAACGTGCTGCCTCTGGAGATCAACCGCAGCAAGTGAGACATTGGTGTCAAACGAAGAGCGTGAGCCACTACAACCTGGCTGTGAAAGTCAGTACACAGAACCAGAAACGCCAGCGGATCCAGTGGCTGACGGCACTTGCGACCCTGTTTCGGATGCAAATGAGACCCAAGAGGCTCTGGAAGGCAAGCAACGGATGCACAAAATTGGTGAGCGCATTCGTGATTTGAATCTCTGGTCTAAATTTTCCTACGAACGCCGACTGCGTATCCTGATGCCGATCGTTATGCTGAGTGCAATTATCTCGTTCTACGCATTTTACGCTGGCTGGGGTATTATGGGCATTTGCCTCATTCTTCTGGGTGACACCATTCAAGCCAAGTTCCCCCAGGTTTGTGGTTATGTTTGCTTACGTGTGGACCTGATGCTAATACTAACAGTAGTATGTGTGGAATCATGACAGATCTTTGGACTTACTTTCAAGTCATTTATCACTTTCTTCGTGATTTTGTCGTTCGTATTTTTCTCCTCTACGTGGGCAATCGGTACGTTCGTTCAAGGCGGGGACTTTTTCGTGTATCCTCCGACGGCAGAGTCTCTCGCTGGTGCTACAACTCCGTTCGCTATGAAGAGCACAAAATCGCACGTGCACTGGACAAAGGTTGCAGAGTACCCAGTGTGCGCGTTGGACTTGGAGTCACTAGACATCGTGGACTTTGCGCTTATCGCTGACGCTGTCTACGGCTGGAACACAGCTGTCCAAGTTAAATCATTCACTCAGCGTTTCAACGGCACAGAGCTTGGAGATTGGGAGTTCGTTTCGCGCAACAACGAGGATGCGGATCATCAAGTGTGGGCCGAGCTTTTTTTCCCCACCATCAACATGACCGTTATTGCTGTTCGAGGCACCGCAACAGCGACGGACGCTCTCGAGGATCTGCACTTTTGGTTTGGTGTGAGCGTTATGCAAGCTGCCAACATTTTCATTCCATTCCTGAAGCAGCTCCCCAGCCAATTTGTCGTGGAAATGCTTTCCATGAACATCCTCCGCGCCATCATGCCACCTCCAGTTTACTCTGATCTGCTCGATCACGTGAGTATGGTGCGCAAACGCGTTGGTGGCGACCGCCTTGTACTCACAGGTCACAGTCTGGGCGGGGCGATGGCGGCCATGATCGGTGCCAAGACGCACACGCCGGCCGTATCGTTCTCGGGACCAGGCTTGCTCTACTCTCGCGGACGTTTCGGTTTAGATGACGAGTCGATCCGCGACTACGTGCTGACCGTCAAGCCTCGGCGCGATATCGTCCCGCAGGTAGACGAGCTGGGTGGCATGGTGCAGGAAATCGAGTGTCGTCGCCAAAACCCGCTCGCCTGCCACAGCACCGTCACGCACATGTGCGAGCTCTACGCAGCGTGCGGCGACAAACGCAAGCGGGATTGGTCCAAGGCGACGCAGTGCCAAGAGTACTTCCACGGCAACGACTAGCCACTTCAACTTGAAAAATGGCTACACTATCAATATACCAGCTTTTGTATACAAGTCGTATTTTAATAACAAAAGGAGTGTTATTAAAATAACACTCCTTTTGTATGAGCTTTAAAAAGCAGAAATCTTCACAAGAGCAGTACGATTCAGCCAGCAAAAACCGCTTTCAGTCAGAAAATTTGCGACAAATGAGTAGCGTAGCGCGCGAGGAAGCCGCGACGGAGGTGGTGACGACGCCACCGCCCACCGAGGCAGTGCCGGTATATCGCGTGCAATTGCAGCCGCGACCGCACGTGACGTTCGATGACAGCGTGGTGGACAACGAGCATCTCGGACGCAGGCGCTCCAACAGTACGTGGCTCACTCGGCATCTGAGACGTCCGTTGTGTTTAAATTGACTGACTCGCGATGCTGCAGAGTGCTGCATTTTCCACAAGAAGAGGGAGTTCGGTGAGAGCTCCAGCGAGAGCGGCGAGGACTCAGACGACTCAAGCAGCAGCGGTGAACACCATCACCAGCACCACGCCCACGATTGCAAGCACAAGGTGCGACGTCGTCGTACGAGGCCCAAGAAGCGCGTGCCTTCGCCGACTTCTTCCGATGAGGAAAAGAAGCCTGCACCTCCACAGTAGAGAAGGCTGATATAGGAAGTTAGTCATCCAGCATAAGAGAAAGAACAATACAAAGCGAAAAGCACATGTATTCGAGTGGAATGATGGCTGCCGTAAACGTTGCGGTCTTCCACACTGTAAGCACTGCGGACAGGGGAGTTAAGACGTAACAAGGACCGTTTGCAGGAGGCATGGCCTACTGCTGCTTTATTGGGCAGTGCTCGCTGCTGTCTCCCCTTTTGCCTGGGTCTCCTCTTCGGCTGGTGACACCGCTTTCGCATGGGTCTCCGTTGTAGCTGGTGAAGCCACTTTCGCTCCATTTTCAGATGCTTTCTCAGGCTCCTTCGTCTGCATCAAAGTGGTCTAATGAGTCGCTGAAACGCAGCAAGCAAGGGGGGTTAGCGGCAGCCTACCTGGTTTTGGTCGACAATCAGCATGCAGTCAATAATCGCGCGTGAGTTCAACAGCGAATTATCCCATAAGTTAAGCAAATGGAGCAAGAAGTTGTGGCGCAGTCCGTGGTCCAGAAGCCTACACAAAATCAAGAGGCATAGTCAGCACACTAATTTTTGTTTCACTTCAATCGATGAGCAACTCCGAGTACGCACCATTTCCCGTGCTCCCGAGCAAACATGCGGCATGAAGACGCAACCATGAAGTCCGCTAAGATCCTGTTCAGCAGGCACATGAGTCAGATACAAACCGTAACTCGAAGTTACCATTCCAGTTGACATACTTGAACTCCTTCACGTGGCGGTTCCATTTCTTCATAAATTCCTTCTCTTCCAGCGAAACATCTTCAAACTCGTCCAGTAACTACAATGCACATCAAAAATACCGCTCAAATGTTAAAATTGCATCAACCAGGAAGAGATAAAGAGCTATCGAAACGTACCCTCTCGCTTTGTTTCGTGATCCAAGTCTCATCCACATCGTCATCGCTGTCATAGTCTTTTTCATGGTCCAAAACCACAGCCCCTGTTCGGGAGTGGAAATATTGACGCTGGAGAAGAGGAGCATAAAACTCCGGCGGTTGCTCTTGAGAGAGCTCATCCATTTCATCGAACTCTTGCATCAGGCCTTCGATAGCCTCACCGGCTTGGGAGCCGAGAGGACCATATTTTTTCCCAGACATATGAGTAAAGTGGTGCTCAAAGCGACTTGGCTCCTCATTCGGGAACATTTCAAGCTCCGAGTAGGCCGAGTGGCGCCCAGAGTTGCTTTTCCGTGGCTGGTGCTCTTGCAATGCCATCACGTAAATATGCGGGATGTTATCATGACCAACCTGCACATGAATGAATCGTTTAGTACACTGAGCAGAAATAACACATTACTGAAGAAGTCATGCGCACCGTGGCTTGAAATCGAAAGCGGTCGTGGGACGACACCAAGTGTGCTACGAGGCCACGCAACGACCCAGCGAACATATTGCACCATGCACACGAATAATCTAAGCGCTTCTCGCTCATTCTGCGCAGCATCGAGTGGTAGAGGAAGTGGAACCAGACCTGCAATAATACACACCGTGTAGAAAGAGGCGTTAGCAAAAGTTATGCACCACATTCACTTAAAGTAAGCGTACCCCTGAACATGGCCTGTTCGCATCCCCACTCGTGATGTCCCGCTTGGGAACCGCCAATGTGAAACTCTCATCATTTTGCTTGCCGTCGTCCTCCACCTTCAACTTCGCCTCGCAAATTTTTGCAAGATGCTGCATCTTCTTCGTCTTTGGCAAAGGAGCCCACGTGAGACGAAATTCGCACTTAACACCTTCAGCAAACCAAAGAGATAACAGTGCAATATTAAATATCAACTGCAAGCTTTATCACCCACAACGTCACCATATTTCGTCAACTTACCACCATGCACCGAGGACGCAATCGCCGGCAGTTCAACTGTAACGTATCCCACACGGCGTCGCGCCACATTAAGGCGCAAGAGGTTGCCGAATAGAGGCTTGCGGCCGTTTGCACACGTGGTCAACAGGTTCTTCCCGTTCACAGTGGCCTCTACTGCCGGCGCTGCAAACGTAAACGAAGGCTGAGAAGCGAGCGTTTCACTGACGTCGCTGGTCTCCACGACCTGGAAGACCAGCACGCAGATATCCGCGTTCAGGTGCAAGAACTCCTTGGGCAGCACCAAATCCTTCGAGAAGGGAACTGCATCAAAAACCATCACCAGATCAGAACCGCTGTCACTCCTCAACCCTCTATACCAACGTCCTCACCTGGGATCAAGCTCGTGGCCAGCAGCGTGAACTGGTTGTCGTCAAACTTCTTCCCGTCAGCCTTGAACACGGAGATGAGCACTCCTGGCCGCTGCTTCTGGCTCTTGAAGGCCTCCATCGTGTCGGACGTCATGCCGATCTTGAACTCCTGCAGCGTAGCGGGCGCCAGCGCCGTCCTCGCGTCTTTCTGCGGCTGATCCTGCCTCTCTCCTTTCACCTCCGACTTGTCCTTCTGCTGCCAGGCCGGATCCAGGCGGTAGCTGAGCGTGCGGGGCAGGAACAAGGGGCTCTCGAGGTGCTTTACCTCCAGCAGCTTGTACAGCGCCGTGAGCCCGTGGTACGTGGCCGCAAACTCCTCCTCCATGTGCTCCTGGCGCACCTTGGTGCGGCGCTCCTTGGTGAGCGGCAGCTTGCGCTCGTGGCTCTCGTCGCGCTTGCGCTTGCTGCTCCCCTGGTCCGCCATGTCGATCTCCCGCTCGAAATGCAAATGCGGGCAGCCAACCCCGACCTCCTCTCTCATGGCATAATATGCTATCCAACCGGTTCTCAGCTATTCATTTCCTCGAGTATATTCCCTCGCATAGTTCACGATCTGATTCTGCCAAAGATCCTTTTCTGCAGTCGCCAAAGAGAATGACCGTATCCAGCAGCAGCGAGGCGTCTGCGGCGACGAGCAACAGCGCGGCGCTAGCCTCAGTGCCTACCGATGCGAGTGCAGACGCATCCGCGCTGCGCACGTTCGCCGTGATCCTGTGCAGCGAGTGCCAGTACCTGGAGTTCCCGGGCTGCGATGTGCACGGCGCGCTCTACACGCAGCAGATCGCGGACGCGGACGGGAAGCTGCACGCCAAGTGTCCGAGCT
>JAHWLE010000743.1:0-17820 GCA_024679135.1 Phytophthora foliorum
GTATTTCGAAAGTGCATGACATTCTATGCAAATGGCTATCTCTATCTATGTCTTTACTCGGCACCTGGACGAAGCACCTTGGTAGGACGCACTGCTGCCGACGCGGAGCCCTTGAGCACCGTGTGTTTGCGCTTGCGCAACTGCTTGGTACGACGCTTTTGCTCGTTCTTCTGCATCCGCCGCTGGGCCGCCCGCTGCGGGTCCGCCACAGCTTCGGTGCGGCGCTGAAGCTTACGCGCAGCGCGACGGGACGCCATCTTCCTCTGCACAAACGAGTAGGCCTCCAGGAACGCCGTAGCTCCCAGCTTTTTCTCCAGAAGCTGCATCACTTCCTGCGCCAGTAGTGCACTCTCCGGTGGTGCCACGGACTCCGGTGCAGGACCGCTCCTTCGGTTCTTGTAGCGGTTGCGCTGCTGCTGCTGCTGCAACCGCACCTGCTCCTGCTGAGCCTGCAGCTCTTCCAGCTTGCTGGAAGCGCGATACAGCGGGTTGATGATCTGAACAACATACTTCTCAGCGAAGGCAGTATCGTGGCTGTGCAGCAGCGCGGCGAACAGCTTGAAGACCACGGCTTGCACCTCGTTGCTGCAGCTTGAGCCGCGTGCAACATACGAGAGTCGCGTAAGCAGCCAGCCCATGGGTGTACTGGCCTTGGCACGCTCCTCGGTCTTTTCCTGCTCCTCACGACGCTGCAGTTCCTCCTCGTCCTCGTTCTCGTCAGCCTTCTTCTCATCACTGGCAGTGTCCTCCTCATCCTCACCCGCGTTGTCACCTTCGGCTTCAACGCTTGTGTCTGCATTCGCCTCGCCATCCTTCACGGCGTCAGCCGTCACGTCCTGCGGGATATCGGTAGTCTCGAGCGCTTCGCACAGGAACGGCAGCGCTGTAAGAACCTCGCTAGTCAGCTCGCTGTTCAAAGCCGGCGCTTCCAGCAGCTTGCAGAAAGCACTAGCCCAGGTGAAAAGACGGCCAGGACGCTGCAGATACAGCGCTCCGTTCTGAAGGCGCTTCAGGGCATCTCCAGACAATCGCTTTACCGGAGCCGCAAAGGTAAGTGTGCTTGCTTGGCGACGGCGCAGATACGACGTCAGCAACCGGGTTGCGCCAAGACGCACCCAGGCGTGGGGGTACTGAAGTAACGGCAGCACCACAGCGTCTAGGACATTCTTCGTCGCCTTTGACTCCTCCAGCCATAGTTCATAAGGACCAGCAAGATGGTCGCTAAAGGACCTAAGCGCCACACAAACATGGTATGCCGGCTGCCACCGCACCTGGTCACTACCCTCCACAGTCTGAAGCTCATGTAGACTGCGCTCGAGCGCTGTGCGCGTCGCAATCAATATCTGAGGTGCGCTGCGCTCCATGAATTCGGGTCGGGTTTCCAGCACAAGCGTCGTCACCTGAGCTGCAGCCCCCAGCAACTTTACCGCATCCGTAGTGTTCGAGTTTGCTGCTTGCGTCCACCACGTCCCCACCAGAAGGATACTCTCGTTGAGCTCCTTGTTGCCAAGACGACGCACAAGCGTGCTCAAAGCTGCCCGAGCCAGGTTACGGCACTCTGAAGCCTCGTCATTAGCTAAACGTAACACCAGCGGCAAGAAGAAGAACTGGGAACGAGAGTTCACCAAGTCTTGCGGGAGCTTCGTGAGAAGCGAACGAAGAGCCTCAAGTACGGCAGAACGTCCAGTAGCGTGTCCGTAGCTCAGGTTGTCGACCAAGAATTTGAGGTGCCGAGACAGTCTCTTGTTTCCAAGGGGGTACTCGAGCAGGAACGTCTGGTAGATGGTTGCACAGTTTAGGCGCGCACCCGGAGCATCGCTCTGAACAAGCAACTCACCAACGCGAAGCATCACGTCGTACACCTCGCTCACCACAAGATGAGAGTTCACAATCGCCTTAAGAAGAGCGAATGTGGCGTTTTGGTGATCTTGCTCATCAAGATCAGCTCGCAAGAAACTCAGAAGCACGCGAAGCTGCGGTTCTGTCAGACGCAGCGCTTCGCTCTTGGAATCCTTGGGCACGTTACCGTTATCCTGAGCGAGCTCCAATCCTTGCTGTTGTCTAAGGAGCGCGGTAAGCGTGCGGTAGCACGTCTGCACCATCTCGTTGCGAGTAGCAGCTCCAGCCTGTTGCAGAATCTTGAAAAGGCGGTCAAGAAGAGGTGTGCGCGCCACCCGCAAAGCGGGGAGCTCTTCCTGTCGAGGAAGCATTGAGCCTAGGCACTTGAGCGCATTGATAACAGCTCGGTCGTTCTTTGACTCACCAGCGCAGCGCATCAGCAGGGGCACAAGCGGGTCGACGAGCTGGGCCGGAGCGTTTGAAATCTTCTCCTCATCTTGGTCCTTAGAGCTGCCACTCTTGCGCAGGAAGGTAAATACCAAGAAAACACCAAAGTTTAGAAGCTCCCTCAGATGAGCGGTGCTTTCGGCTAATAGAGCAGCAATCGCCTCGCGCTTTTGCTTTTTGGTCTTGCTCTGCTGCTGCTGGCGCAGCTTGTCAAACCCAGTGACCTGTTGCTGCATCGTGACGCGAGCCGTATCCCGGGCTTTCACTCGTGCGGCAAGCAGTTTAGTGGCTGCCGCACTCTTCTCGGACACAAGCCACGAGGTCACCAGTGCTGTGCTACTGCCTGCCGCTTCGTATTGCTCCTTTTCCCTCTCTGAAGTCGGGCGCAGACTCTCTAGGCTCGAGTTGAGCACATTGTACGCGTAGAGGAACATGTAGGAAGATTCCACAGACGGATTTTTCGCAAGGCCAATAGCTATGCGCTTCAGTGCTTCCTGCAACGCGGCCGTAGCTTGAGCCCCAGCGTCCGTAGCCTGGAAACGCTTCACAAGAGCACTTACTACCTCGTGAATACTTGGGTTGGGCAAGAACGGCAATGATCTTGCCAGCAACTCCAGTGAGTCCAGACTTCGCCCACCACTCGAGCGGGCTTCCTTCATCTTGGATTTTTGAGCCGACTTCCGTTCCACGCCTCCAGCAGCAGCCTCCGCGGCTTCGCCGATGGTAGTCATACCCTGGAATAACTCTGCGGCAAGGATCTCCATCAGGCTTGGCACACAAGCATCCAGAGGGGATGCAAATTCAGCCTCGCTCTCGGCTTCTTGCTGCTTGTCTTGTGTAAGCAGCAATGATTGAGGCTTCCGAGGTTGGCCAGCATGTCTTTCAGTCTGCATGATCTGGGGGAGCTTTTCCAAAAGGGCATGCACCGTAAAAGAAAGCACATGGACCATGTATCCATCGCGCAGAGTGTGGCGAAGTTCCTCCACAATCGGTAGTAGAAAGCGTGCACCAAGCTCCACAGCGATTCTGACCAGCGTGGTACGAGCCGAAACACGCACAGCCTCGTCCTTATTTTTCAGCAAGTTCGCGAAACGCAGCAGCAGCTTGGGCAGCTCACGTTGAAAGGTCTCAGCCCGCAATCGCCGCAGCACCTTCACGACAGCCAGCGCGAGAGGCGCACGGACAGAAACAGACTCCTCGGAGAGCGAAGACGACTCGCTATCGTTCTCCCGCTTCTTCGAACTCTTTTTCGAGCCTGCACTCTTGAATAGATACGAGTAGAGCATCGGAAGAACCTGTGTCTCCATGTTATCCTGCACCTTGGAGGATCCTTCTTCATCTTTCTGCTCAGGTTCGGAGGGTTTGTTGTCAGTTTTCACCTTACTGCTGGACGTCCACTGAGTAGCTGCCCCCGGTGCCTCGAAGTGAAAGTGGTCAATCACTGCGCAAATGGACATAATGATAGCGCCTTCCATTTCAACATGACCATCGATCGATTTCAGCAGTCTGCGGAGCAGTGACAGGTAGTGTGACCATCCCAACAGACCAGCAGCACTACCTACGCACGCTGCAGCTTCAGCGCGTAAAGACTCTTGGCTCTTTGCATGTGTCTCGTAGACAAAGTGCAGCACCAAAGGCAGGATGACACCATTCACCGTCGAGTTCGAGAAACACACAGGATCTCCAGCTTCTTCACCCTCAACTTGATCCTGGGTCTTACCAGCCATGGAGTCCATGAGAGCACTAAGACGCTGAAGGGCACGACGCCTGCGGTGAGCCTGAATGTGCGTAATGTTGTAGAAAAAGTCAGCTTCGGGGTCCTCCTGGTTGCGCGCTAGTACCAGATCTGCTGGAATAAACGTAAACTGTCTAAATGCCTTGTGTTGGTCCGCCAACGATCCCAACAGCGTCACAAATCCCCGCCGCGCATTCTCATCCGTCGAACGCAGGCTTGCCCGCACGCAAGGCATCACCAGCGACTCCAATGCATTAAGCACAGGAGACTTCGTGGCATCGTCTTGCCCACTCTGTTTGACTGCAATCTCTGCTGCTAATCCCAGGAACACCGTAAGACTGGCAAGCGCAGCGCTGCGCACTGAGAATTCAGAGTTATGCATGGACTGCAAGCATTGTGCCACAAGAGGAGCTAGCAAATGAGTCTCGTGCGTAAACCCGTCAAATCGTGTGGTGTTGAGACGATTTAGCGCAATCAAGCGCCGCTCGTAGTCGGTCTCCTCGATTTGCTTGGTGTCGTATGCGTTGAGCTCGACCAGCAGCTCCGCCACGGGAGCCAGCTCAGTAAGCGAAGGATGCGCGCCCAGAGCTGTAAATACCATAACTAGTTTCAGACGGGTATCACGATCGGCAATGCAATTCGGACCTGGAGCCAACAACCGTGCTAGGGCGAGCACATGCTTTTTAGGCTCCGAGAGCTTCGGCACCAAGTGCGCCAGCACCTCCAATAGGTTTTCCTTGTCCTTGGGCGACGTCTGGTGGTTGCGCAGCAAGAATGGCAGTAGCAGCTGAAACAGATCGTGGGCAGCAATTGCCACGTCTCCTTCAGAAGCGTCTAGGTGATGCGAGAGCCGGCAGAGGAACGTAAGTTCCTTTCGGGATGATCCTGCGTACCGGTCGCTCGCATAGCGTGCTGCCTTGGCCTGGAACCGCAGCACAAACTGCTCCAACACGAAAGGGATGTGGCTCACTAGCAACACCTTATCATCTTTCTCGGCAGTTATAGACTCGTCTTCGGCCAACACACTTTCGTCTCCATCCAGCAATGAATCCATAAACTGCAGGATTGAGTCCAAAATTTCAGGAGAAATACCACGATTAGATGCGGACGACGCGCTCGACGCCGTCAGTCCTGCTGACAAGCAGGAGATAACGTTGAGCACCAGAGGCTCCGGGACCCATTGGCGCGCCCTGTCGGCGCGACCCATTGCGACGAGCAATTCCAGGAGTGCAGATGCCTTGTCAGCACCGACAACAGCGTTGGAGAGGTGCACAATGGCATCGCGTGAAGTTTCCAGCACCGCTTCTACCCACGGTTTGAGGCGCACGAGGGTATCAAACTTCATTGGCAAAACATAACGTGGTTAGTACTTCAAATTGAACAGTGGATTTGAAACCCCAAGCGCCGTACCGTGTCGATCAACTCCGCGAGACGGCGGTATGTCAGCATGCGGATCTGCTTCTTCATCGAAGCAGATGTCGTTAGGGTATTAACAGTCGACGAGGGTTCGCCAGCTTTTCGCTTCGAGCCCACAGCAGCCACTGCGTTTTCCTCGTCTTCATCGTTTTCGCCAGTAGTGGCAATCTCGTCGTCGTCTTCGCCGGAAGCTATGCTGATCTGAAGAATCGCCAGCAACACGTCTGCAAGCCGAGGCACGAAAGCAGCCAGCTTCACGCCAAGTTGGTTGATAAGATCCTCGAGCAAATTCAAGAAACCAAGAATGCGCGAAGGTTGCACATTGGAGACAGCTACCACAGGTTTCACTTCGTCAGAGGTAATAACAGCGCCCTGGGCAAGACTCTCGGGAGCTTCAATCGTTACATCAAACGCACGGACCACGAGTTCCACGAAGCTAGCGAGCTCAGGCGCCTCCAGTGCCGCCAAGTATGCTAAGATGGCTGCACGACGCGCAGCCACCGTGTCACCATTGTTACGGCCCTTCTTACTCACGCACTTCGAGTACAAAACGCGCAGCAGTACAGGAAGTAACTCAGGTCGGTGCTCGCGAAGCACAACTCCCTCTCCGTCGCCTACCTTAAAGCTCGCCAGTTCTTCGCGGAACGACGAAGAGTCCGTCAGTCGGTTCAACTGCGTCTTGTAGGACACAAGCGCCTTGCTACCAAAAGCGTAGATGCACTGCAAAGCCAGCTTCGAAACCACTTCGTCCGATTTCATCAGCAGGTCGAAGAAAAGAGCATGCAGCAACTGCTGTCCGTAGGCACCTTTCATGTTGTGGAAGGCAGCGAAGAGCTTCAACTGATCAACAAATTTGCCACGCACTTCCTTGGTGGTCAAACCTTGGAACTCAACTGGTTTACGCCAGTTTGGGGATGCAGCATCATTTGAACTGTTGGTTTCTTCGAGCTTGACAAGCGCCTGGTCAATTTCCTCAAGACGGTTGGTGTCCAGCTCATCCGTGTAGATGGCGCTATACTGGTCGCGCAAAAATATAAGGAAAAGAGGTACCATAAACTTCGTTTTGGCCTCCACAAGGTCTGAAAATTTCATGAGTCCCTTCCACAGCAGCGAGTGATGAGTAGGAGCATCTGTGACACTGGATGCATGTACCTTGCCCTGCTCCAGCTTGCATACGCGATCGAACTCCTGAGCAACGCCACTTTCGTTGCCAGACGTGTTCGATTCACTATCACACTTCTCATTCGGGTTTTCGTGACAAAGTGAAGCGGCAAGAAGCTCTGCACTGATGCATGGCCAAAACTCGTTGAAATGCAGCCGCACTGCAGTCTCCACCGCATCCGCGACGTGCGGCCAAATCGTAGAGAACTTGACGTGGTACAGACCTAACAATTGATTCAGGGCGATTTTCTTGTACAGCTCCGGAGTCTGTGGCGACCGGCAGAGGATCTTCACTCGGGTCAGCAGACGCACCACTTCACGTTCAGTGGCCACACTGATATTTTTGCATGCAAGCTCTAGGTTGACGCAGATATCCGGGAGATCGCATGGACCGTTCAGTGAGCCGCTATCGGAATCAATAAAATCGGACCGCTTAAATCGAGCCAACAACTGCAGTACCACCAAGCGCAGCTCATGTGCGGGCGAGCGCAGAGTTGCAAGTAGGGAATTAGCCAGCGGAGACAGTGCATCAATCGTTAGAACAGCATGTTGTTTTTCCTCGGACTCCATTTCAATAAGCATCAATAACGTCGACAGCGTCTTGAATGACGCCTCTTTCCCACGAATTGCATGCTCCACATAGCTCGTCGTCATCACCGTGCCCTTGCTCTTCGTCTGGTGTTTGGCGATCTGCTGCAGCTGCCACAACTCAGCACGCAGCAATTGAATTTTGATAGCCGATATGCCCGACTCAGATTTCAATCGTTTGTCAAGCTTTGTGACAAGAGGTGTAGTGAAGCCAAGCATTTTTTCGTCATCCAACTGCAAAAGCTCCAACGCCTTGCAAAATTTCCAGCACACAGCGACACCATCGGTGTCTTTTTCGCTGTTAAAGATTTTCTTGCCCGCATCAAATAGTGCCTTCTCAGCGTTATCGTCAATTTCCTGAAATGAAAGCAGCCAGTATTGACCGGAGTTCTTCGAGCGTACAATGTAAGCGCTCTGGCCATCGTTGATTTCGCCTGCATTGTCTGTCACATAGTCACCAAGTTGACACAACAGCACGCTGAAAGCACCCACATCAGCCTTCACTAGCGTGTTAAGAGCAAACTCCATAGCGTTCGGTAACAAAAATTCAATGACAAAACCCACGTCGACATGTCTGTTGTGCAGCTCCTGATCAACAAACTCCAACAGCTTCTGACGCCAGTACACTTGCTCGTCCTTCTTCGCTGCCACTGCAAAAATCGCCTTCACCTGGGCCGAAATCACATCGTCTTCAGCAGGGAATAGACGCCACACAGCCTCAAAAGTCTGCATGAGTACGTCTCGCAGGGCATTGCTGCGCGTCGTGAGGACCTTGTTCTCAGGAGAAAACAGCGCTGTACACGCCTTGTGCACGCTCGGTACACGCACCTCGTACGCATCTCTAGCTCCCGTAAGCAGATTACCCATTCGCGAAATCAAGAAACCAAGCAGCACGCTCAATACGCGGCTCAAATACAGATCGTCCGCGTCAGTAGGGATGGCATCCTTCTCATGACGAATATTCGTCATCTTGTTTACTACGAGAACCAAGCACTCAAGCATCTCGCCCGAATGATCGGCGTCTGTGTGCTTCATCATAAGCCCACACGTCCGGTACACGATCTCAAACACCGCTTCCTGCTGTTCAAGCTGCTCCTGCGTCTGCTCTGAATCCTTCGGTCTAAACGCTCCCAGCAAAAACAGCAGCACCTCGCGCATGCGCGAGTGGAAGCCGTGGTTCACATTGCGCACGAGCGCAAAGAACAGTTTGGCCGATCCGTCCCTCAAAATCTCGTCGTTTCGTCCCGAGCCCTTCACCAGCGCCGTCAGGTACGCACGCAGGTACTTGCGCATCGCCTTGGGCGACTCGAGCCGTCTCAGCAGCACGGCCAGCGTCTGCGCTGCAAAATTGCGGACAAACTCCTTCGGGTGTCCGAGCAGCGGGAAGTAGCACTTGTGCACGGCGTCCATGTCGGCCAGCAGCTGCACGCGCAGGTAGCTGAAGAGCATCGTCAGTGTCTTGAACACTTGCGTGCTGAGCTCCGGGTCCTTTGTGTCGATCACAGCCACCACGAGGGGCAAGACGCCAGCGAAATGCGGGTAAAACTCCTTGCCGAGCTCTCTGGCCAGTGCCGTCACGAGCTTGAGCACGGGCACGAGCCGCTGGCGCTGCACGACGGCGTCTGCATTGTCTTCTCTTGCGTCTTTGAGCTCCTTCTGCAGACGATTGATCACCTTTGAGAGGTGGTGCAGCAGTTGAGGAGTGGTGGTCACCAGGGGCTGCAGCGCGCGGAACAGCAGCTGGAAACTGTCGAGCGTCGTGAGCTCCGCCTGCAGACTCAGCTCCTCCTTGAACGAGAGCACGGAGGCCTCGTCCACGGCGCCCGTGCTTTTGGCATGCAGCGTGAGCTCCGTCTGCAGGTTGCTCACGCGCTCCTCCACCTTCTGGAAGCGGTGGCGCCTCTTCTTGGCCGGCGGTGGACCCTCCATGGCTGCGGCTTTTGATAGTGAGCGATGCTCGGCCAGCTTCCACTCAATTGTTGGTGGAGAGCGCGCCGAGGGTGGAGATTGGTCAAAATAGCGTATTCGTACAAAGACGGGACGAATGCGCCGTTTTGACCAATGAGAGGATAGTTGCCTTTTTTGATTGACGAATTGGGCGCTGGTTGAAGCTGTTGCTTTGAAAGGCAAGTGGGTCAGTTTTTCAGAGCTGGCATTTGTTTATTCGTTGCGACCTTACTGGGGTACAAGCTTGCGGACGGCGGCAAGAGTCTCTGCGGGTGCCATTTTGTCGAGTGGAAGGGCTGCGAATGCAGACAGGAAGCCCTTGTCCACTACAGCCTTCTTCGTGGGGGATGATCCACCAGCAGGTAGTGAAGCAACCTCTGCCGACCGTTTGCTTGACGTTTGCTGACCGCCAACGGCGCGCTCGAAGCCCTCGAGCTCCTGACTCTTACGACGAGCGCAGTCGATCACTGACGGAGGAAAACCCGCCATTGAAGCCACGTGGACACCAAAACTCTCCATGCAAGGTCCGTCGCGCACCTGGTACACCATCGTGATTTCCTTGTCGCTGGCCACGGCGGTAACGTGTTTGTTGGCGAAGCCTTGCGGGTGCTCCTGATGCAACGCTGTCAGCTCGTGGAAGTGTGTCGCAAAGAGGCACATCGAGCGCGCCTTGGTGAGCAGGTACTCCGAGATGGCCCAGGCCAGTCCGAAGCCATCGTACGTGGATGTACCTCGGCCCAATTCATCAATAATCACCAGCGAGTGCTCCGTAGCCTTGTGTAGAATAGCCGAAGCCTCCAGCATTTCCAGCATGAATGTAGAAACACCTCGTTGTTGAAGATCACCCGCGCCAACGCGCACCAACAGCTTGTCGAACACAGGCAGTCTCGCGACTTCTGCAGGCACAAAACTACCGATTTGTGCCATCACAGCAATGGTGCCCAACTGGCGGATGTAGGTACTCTTACCGCCCATGTTAGGTCCAGTCACAAGCTGGAAACGCGATTTCTCGCGCTCGAAGTTGTAGTCATTTGGAATGAAATCAACACCGTCCTGCAATTCCACACACGGGTGGCGTGCACCAGTCAATACGACGCAGTCTCCATCCTTTTCCATAGTAGGGCGACAATAGCCCGAGCCAGCATGGCATGCCGCGTGGGCGAATCCAAGCAGCACATCCAGTTCTGCCAGTGTTGCAGTCGCAGCCTCGAGCACAGGTACGTATGTGCTAGCCACGTCAATGGCCGCACTCAGCAGATGCGCTTGTCGCTCTTCGTATTCGCCGCGCACACGGCGGTACTCGGATGCCAGGCCCTTTAGTGTTGTTGTAGTGAATTGGACTCCGCTCACGAGGACCTGGCAGATATGCACGTACGACAGCTTGGACAACCGTGCCTCCTCCTTCTTGTTGACAACGCGGAACGCAAATCCGCGCACCTTGTCCTTTTCGCACTTGATTTCACCACCAATCGTATCAAGTGCATTGCGGTGTTCCTCCTCAATGTCCGCAAGGATGCCATCCCACTCCTCGCGCAGCGCCTGGAGATCCTTGTCATGTTTTGCGTTCACCACAAGAGTCGGACGGCTGTCCAGGTCGACAACCTCCCTCACAAGCTCCGTGTAGCCTTGCAGATCTGCAAGCTCCTTCTCCAGCGGGGCGGCAAACTTCTCCTTCACAAGAGTGGCCAAGGCCGCACCTCCGCCCGCCTCGGTGTTTTTCAACAGCATCAGCACGCGCGGCATGGCTCCGACAGCAGCATCGTACACACTCACAAGGTCCGTGATCTTGGCGTGTTTCTTGCGTTCAAGACTGACCGCCAGTCGCCCCAAGTCCGGCAGCGCCTTCATGCACTCGTCCAGCAGCTCCATCCTCAACGACGAGTCGTCCACAAAGAGCTGCACCAGGCTCTGTCTAGTCTCGATCTGCTTGACGTCCAGCAGCGGCTGTCGGATCCAGCGTTCCAGCAGACGTCGTCCCATGGGCGTCTTGCCGCGGTTCAGGATCTCCAGGACGCTGCCTCCGAACCTCGCCACCCCCGTCGTGGTAGCGCTAGGCTCCGGCAGCAAGTTGAGCGACCAGACGGCAGCGCTGTCGAGCTGCATGGCCGACGCCAAGTTGCCCTGGTGCAGCGTGTAGCAGCCAAAGGCGTCCGCGTCGGTCATGACGCCCAGTGCCTCGATCAAACAGGCGAGCGAGCCCGCCGCCAGCTTGGACGAGAGCACGTCCTGGTACTCGGCCATTGTACCGGCTCCCAGCAGTCTGGAGACGTTGGTCTCGAGGCCGCTGACGTCGCTGAAATGCTGCTTCTTCCTGTATACGGCGGCCACGTCGTGGGTCTGCAGCAGCGCGTGCAGCTTCTTGCTGTCGCCCACGCTCTGCGTCTGCTCCAGCTCCGCCGACAGGAAGCACGTGGAGGGCGCCAACTGCACCAGCAGCGACTCGAGGTTGGCCAGCGCGCTTGAGTCCGAGAAGGAAAAGAGGGCGAGCTCCCACTGCTTGGTGTCCTCGTCTGCCTGGCCCTTGACGCACGACGCGCGGGCGCGCGGCTGCCGCACCGCTACGCCCACGTGCTTCAGGTGCTTGTCGTTGCGGATCTGCAGCGCCACCTCGGCCTGTGCTTCGTCCAACAGCTCCACGGACGAGTCGTCGTCCTCCATGATCTCGTCTTGTGTGAATTTGAAGAGTGAAGGTCAGCCGCTTTCCGCGCTTTTTTTCGTGTCCGGGTTGAAATGTCGCATTGCGACTCTTTCAAGAGCGAATGGGGCTTTTGACCTCGGACACTTTCGAATTGCTTAGCATGACGACGGATTGGCGTGCGGAGTATGCGAAGGCGGCGGCGCTGGGGGACGTAGGAGAGGCGTCTGGGGATGCTGCAGCGGCGCAGCAGGCGAGCAAGACGCCGGTGGACGGCGTGTTGGTGTTTCTGGACCTGCTGCTGACGCAGGAAGGCGGCGAGTGGTGGACCAAGCTCCGGACGAAGGCCAAGCGGGTGGCTGCCAAGAGTGATGGTCAAAAAGGCAACTTGCTGGATGAAGAGGACAAGAAGCAGCTGAAGGCGCTCAAGGCCCGTCTGGCGGCAGTGGGGGAGACGCTGGTGCTGCAGCTGCCGCAGCTGAACGCGTCCGTGAGCAAGGAGACGGCCAAAGTGCGCGTGCTGCAGCTGCAGCTCGTGTGCCGCATGCTGTGCTACGCAGTGCTGGCCAATAAGAAGGAGAGGAAGCTGCTGAAGAAGGAGATCCGAGGACTGCTGGATCGGGTGGCGCTGCTGCTGGACGCGGCGAATCCGCCGTCGCTGGCGGATGAGGACGCGGACGAACGTTCGCCGTTCCAGGAGTTCCTGCAGCAGCAGTTGGCTCCCAGACTCGAGTTATTGTTGCCGGAGCTGATGCAGTATTTGCTGAAGGCATACGAGATGGAAGAGGAGGAGGGCCAGGCCGACGAAGATGACAATGATGCCGGGCACTTGCTCTTGCCTGCTGTGAGTGTTGCTGTTGTCTCCCTGGTAGAGCTTTGTGTGATTCTGTTCACTGATTTTGTTGATTCGGGGTGTTTGTAAGCAGTTGCTACCGGTGGTGAAGCCTCCTCAGCCGCCTGCTGAGCTACCAACTTCTGTTGCTACTAGCAAAGGTAGTATTCTGTCTGCATTGCGCCAAGAACGGCCAGCAAAGCGTGCTCGCCCGGAGGCTAGCGAGTTGTTCAAGGAAGTTACGCTCCCGCATCAATTGCAGCAAAAGCAAAAGCAGTCTCGCCCTCGAAAGTCGAGACGAGTATCCAAAAGCCACAGCAACGGCGCAAGTAAAAGCAGCGGCGCTAGAAGCAGCCAAGACTCACTGCTGCGCGCGGCGGCTGGTGCAAAATCGTTGCACGCACCAAGAACGCTGGATTTTGCGGCCAAGACAGCTTCGTACGAGAAAGCTCGCATAGCTTCTAGTGCTAGGCAGCCTAGCGAAACGGACTTGCTGCGTCGTGCCGCAAATCCGTCCGCGCTGAAGGGACCTGCCACGCCCTTGCTCCAACGAGCAATGTCGGAGCGCTCTCACTTCCATGGCCGCCAAACGTCCATAGGTTCATCGCCAGGTTCTGCTGCACAAAGTGCCGGGGTCGCTACAGCTGGCAAAAAGCAATCTACTGCAGCTCCCGGATCTGCATTTCGACGTTCAGTAACCACTTCAGCAGTAGTCATGCGTACTCCAGACAGACCGAAAAGAATGGCAGCACGAACTACGAGGCGTGTGCTAGTCGAAGCATCTCCTCCATTGCGCAAGCCCACCGGAGCCGCTGCGCCTCGTCTTCTTCAGACCAAGTCGTCTCGACCAGGTTCCAACCCACCTCCTCTTTTCCGGTGACGATGCTACATATACTGTTCAACACGCGAACAGAATAATAGGCAAAGAAGACTTATGTTCATCCGCATTGCGTAGCCATTACTAGCTCGTGGGGGCGTTGTCGTCGTCGCTGTCGCTGTCGCTGTCGCTGCCGTACCCCACCAACCCCAGCACCGCCGTATTCGGCTTCTCCTTCTTAGCAACAGGTGACGTACTGGAGGCTTGCGTCTTGACCTTCTGCTTCTTCTTGTCCGGTTGTTCCTTGGCGACACCGGAAGACTCTCCAGCCTGGGTTTCAGCCTTACGCAGTTGATCCTTCCCAGACTTTCGCTTGGCCCGCACCACCACGACCGGAGTCTTCTTGCTTGCCGCCTTCCCATCGTCTTTCGCCGGATACTTTTGCAAGTGCTGCGCTGTAAGTCCCGTCCCAGCAGCGGTCTTCGGCGCACCGCGTGCTACCACTGCATGCACATCCAAGCACAGCATCGCCAATCAACACCAACACTAAATCTCCAATAAACAGTTCTGCCTTACGGAATTGTGCCAGGTCTTCCTCATGCTGCGCCTGGCGCCTCCGTTGAACGTCCTCTCTCTGACTCTCCAAGTCTTGAATGTACTCGAACTCTTCCTCATCCAAACCCTTTGGAGGAGCTGTGCAGTCATAAAAAAAATTGAGCTCGAATGAACCACTAATAATAATGCATCAGATTCTGCACGCCACGCACCGAAGGGATTGTTCTTCTCCTTCCACTCGCTGTCCTTCTGGTCTTTGCGCTCCTGCAGTTGCTCGTACAGCGGCTTGTAGCCTGCCGAGTCCTCTGCTCGAGGGGCGGGCGCCTCCGTCACGCGCTTCTCCTCCACATTGTCACCAAAGAGCTGCAAACACAAGTTAAAGGGACGGCAAAAAATCACTAGAGGATACAGTGACGCACCCCATCGGATGACGTGAGCACAGAAGTGGACACGAAGCCCGCCAGAGACGCCTTCGGGACGCCCACGCCGCTGCCTCGAGCTTCCATAGTAGATTACTGGCGCGTAATTTATGTTTTATGAAGTATTTTGTTTTTGCTTACCGAAAAAATAAATTTCAGCTTCAACGTCAAGTAGTTACCTTCGCTTTGCACTCGGCTAAGATGCGGACTCGATGCAGTCGAATACTGACGCCAAGTTCTTCGAGGTCGCGGTCAGTGGCCTGTACGAGCAGTGCACCATCAATACCTTGGGCGCGGAAGGTGGCGCCGTAGCTACCGTTGTCGAGCCCCAGCGAGTCCAGGAAGGTCTGCACCTCACGCACTCCCCACTGCTCCATACCTTCACCTTGCGCCTCGAGCGGCTGATTCTGCAGCTCTTCAGACGAATTCCCACTGTTTTTCTGTTGTCGTCGGGCGGGGGTTGAGCGGCCCATGCCGCGCTTGTGCTCTTCTGTTCGTGCGTTGGAGAGTGACGCATTCACACGCAGTACGAGGTCGTTGCGGACCTGCTCATCTTCGAGCAAAGTCGTCTCGAAGAGAGTAGAGTATAGTCGTTCTTTGCGTTCTTGACGTGTTGGTCCTGGATTGGGAGCACCTGCTGACTGTCGAGCGTCACTACCGGATCTGCGCTGATCTTTGGTTGAGCGGTAGATGGCCTCTTTGCGCTTGAGTTCGTTCTTACGCTGATACAGATCTCCGGAACGAAACTTGAGATCGTTGACCAAAGTACCAATGCGAGTTTGCAGTCGACGACGTTTATCAGGGAGCAGCGCATCTTCGAGGCGCTCCTGCAGAGCTGCAAGCTCGTCCCGCATTGCACACAACTCGTGTTCCGTGTGCGTGATCAACTCACGGCTCAGGGCAATATCCTCGCGCATCGCAGCTTCTCGAGGATTCGTTTCGGCCGCTACGGTGAGCGGAGCATAGCTTTCAGTTCGGCCAGCGAATTGGACTTTTGCTCGTGCTGCGGTAACTCGTTGTTGTTGGACTGCTACTTCAAGAGGAGCGACGGCAGCAACTGAGTCGCTCTCAGACTCGTCCGATAAATTAGCAGGACTTACATGGTCAGGATTATCAGGGGATTGCCCAAATCGAATTTGTCGGCGTCTAGCTTCAGCCTCGCGTTCACGCAGTAGTAATTTCGACACTGGGAAGACGCGCCGCATGCTTACGTCGCCGACCCAATTGCCAAACAAATGAAGAGCCGAGTCAGGGTCAGATTCTCGGAGTGCTGGGTGGTCTAAGTGAAGTTGAGCAAGAAACGGGTTCTGCGTCAGTCGAAGCACCTGCAGTGACTCAAGTAGATGCACACCTCTGAAGGAAGCGAGAAAGTCGAGGTCAGCCGTCATCTTGAGCAAGTAATTGACACCGCGCCATCGGAAGTTCGTGGCCTGCGCTTTTGCCTTCTGCTGTTGCTGCCACTGCTCAATGTCCTCGACAATTTGCACACTCACCGAACGTAGCTGGTCAATGACGCTCTGGAACACAAACGGCGCTTTTGAAATTCCAGAGATTCGAGGTTGGTGTGGCCTTTTCGCGGCCCCCAGCAGTTGCTGCAGAGCCTCGAGGCAACCCTCGCGCTCGACGATTTTCCTCACAATGTCTAAGTCATAGGGCTTTTCGAATGAGGCGCACGGCGGGAAGACAAGTGCAGCTGATTCACGAAGCGCACTTGAGTCGGAAGCTAACGAAGTCATCATAGGAGCTGACTGAAGACGAACTACGCGTTCAAGCCACTAATGGCAAAGACAATAGCATCACCTTGATATGGTCGATGGAAATAGTGCAGCATAGCTTAACCCGCAAAATAGCTCACCGGATAAGCTCTTGAGCAATGCTCTGCAAACAATTGATTCTTAGGAGCGGCTCGCTGCTTCGCGCACACAAGTTCTCTTTCGCAGAGTGGCTTCTCCATGCAGCTGCGGTGACAGTATTTTAAAGTACCTGTAGAACTCTTCAGCTTTGCGTTCATTCAGATAATACACCTTCACCACGATTAACAGACGCTATGCTGCTGAAGATGTTGAGTAGCAAGCACTCAAGTCACTCACAACAACAGTCATGTCACCCGATGAGTTTCACGCTTGTAAACAACAAATCTGATCAGCTGGCACCACTACTTATAGTTTTGGTGAAGTGTTTTGACGAGTTTGCTGTATTTTTCATCGGTGGAGAGCCGACGAGTGACCTGCTGTATCGTCGCGTAAGCTACCTGTCAGCTAACCAGCGCTGCAATTTCCACCCTGTCGCCTTCATATCCATCCTCCGCCTTGGCAGGAACCCGAAACCCGTCTACCGTTGTATCAGTTTAGTTCTTGGTCGTGTCGGGATCAAAAGTGTCCAACGTGTACTCTCCGAGGTCGCCGTCAGCACTTTCCTGGTTGCCCACTTCGGCAGCAACACGTGCCGCGTCCTTGTTGTTCTGCTTCTGAATGTTTCCGAAAATGGAGAGCGCCGACGCCACCATGCTAGAAGGGTCGTTGGTGTTGGCCGGCAGCAGCACGGTCGTGCCCTCCTTGGCGATGTTGCCAAAGGCGTCCACGTACTTCTCCGCCACCTGCAGTGCCACCGCGTCGCGGCCACCCGTCTTTTGAATGGCGTGCGAAAGCCGCTGAATGGCCTCCGCCGAGGCGTTCGCCTTGGCCAAGATGGCAGCGGCCGCACCTTCCGCTTCAAGCACGGCAGCACGCTTCTTACCCTCGGCCACGTTGATGTACGATTGGCGTTCACCCTCCGAGTCCAGGATCTCGGCGCGTTTCCTACGCTCGGCCTCAGCCTGCATGTCCATGGCCGCCTTGACGCTGCGGGGCGGCGCAATGTCGCGGATCTCGTATCGCAGGCACTTGATACCCCAAGCCTCGGACGCCTGGTTGATGGCCTCCACAATGCTCAGGTTGAGCGACTCGCGCTCCTCGAACGTCTTGTCCAGCGTGATCTTGCCCAGCTCGGAGCGCATGGTGGTCTGCGCCAGCTGCGTGACGGCGTAGAGCGGGTCCTCGACGCCGTAGCTGGCGTTGTACGGGTCGATGATCTTGACGTACAGCACTCCGTCGATGCTGATGGTCACGTTGTCTCGGGTGATGGCCGTCTGACCGGGGATCTTGATGGCCTCCTCCTTGAGCGAGTGCACGTAGGCGATGCGGTCCACGAGCGGGATGAGGAAGTGCAGCCCGGGCGTCAGCACGTCGTGGAACTTGCCGAACCGCTCCACGACCCACGCGCGCTGCTGCGGCACGATCAGCACGCCCTGCAGCAATACATACCAATAATGTCAGCAATTATTGGCAATAAGTGTGTTCTACAATTGCACGTACGATGTTGGCGGGCGTGTCCTGCAGGCGCGGCATGCCGCTGTCGTCCAAGGACGAGGCCAGCGCCGGGCGCGAGCTG